>ML780847.1:129777-150445 GCA_009831015.1 Picea engelmannii
GCATGAACAAAATATGTTGTAATTTCAGGGATATGTTGACATTGATAATTTAAAATATAAAATTAATATTATAAATTTCCAAAAAATATACTACACAAGAAAAAAGGGTTCTCTAGAAGTATATAAGTTTTTGGAACGAAATTCCATCATTAAGGTACTCAACACCTGCACGAACAAAAACAAATACCTTATATTTTGTTGGAAAATAATATACCACTATTAGAAAAAAATCAAATTTGACATAGTTTTCACAATTTCTATGAATAAAGTTGTATATTCAGAAAGATAATTCAACTTCCTACATTTCATCTTCTTACGCCATATTCAAATTCATTGTAAAAGTACCTTGAACAATCCCTCCAAGTTACAATATTGTTGTTGTTTTGGGTTTGCATTGCCACTAATGCATCATGAGAGACCATCATTAGCTTGCACTCACACACTAGTTATACTTTCACCAAAGAAACATGCAAAGGAAGGAAGGGAATGAAGTATGTGCATGAATTCGAGAGCGATTAACAGACTAACCATTATAGGACCCAATGGCTAAGGATAGACAATTTAATGGATTGCTTAGGTGGTGCAAGGTATTTTTGAAAAATTACTTGAAGATTGTATACGACATTAAATTTTATGAGAGTGGTGAGTAGAAGATTTCTTTCAAAATGAAAAAGGGGTTGTATATTGGATGGTCATGCCATTTGGATTGACAAATGTAGATGACACAATCATGAGATTTATGAATGAGGTATTGAATCCATTCTTGGGCATATTAGTGGTTGTATATCTTGAGGATATATTCATATTTAGCAAGATGAAGGAGAAGCAATTGAAATATTTCTAGCAAGTGTTGGAGTAGCTAAAAAATGAGAACTTGTTGCTTAAATTAAAGATGTGTTCAATCGCATAAGAAGAATTAATGTAATTAGGATTTATCATATCTTAAGGCGAGTTGAAGATGAATCTAGAAAAGGTTCAAGCAATTGTTAAATGGCTAACACCAAAGATCAAATTCAAGAAAATTCAACAATTTGGCAAGTTTGTACGAAAATTTGACTAAAAACTTTAATGGATTTGTGAACCACTGACCAAATGTATTGGAAAAGGAAGATTCCAATGAACATGGCCAAAAAGAATTTTAAGCTTTTGAAAAGAATAGTGTTAAAGCATTCCAAGTGGATTATGATGCTAGTGGGATAATAATGGGATTGAAGCTTCAAATTCCTTTTTGGGATTGAAGTTTCATGATGAATTCTAGTGGATTAGGTACATTAGTTAATACTCATATGTTATGTTAGAATCAATTTATCTATCTATGGTGCTAATGCTAGAGTGTGAAGAGTGTTCTTTTTAATCATATTTTCTCCCTTAAAACAATTGTTTCTATGGGATTTTAAGCTTTTGATTTAAGATATTTTTTTTTCTCATTCTTATTCCACTCATAAATGATGTGTAATTCTGATAGTGTTTAATATGAAGATTGCAAATGGTATTTGAAAATATATTAATAATAATAATAATAAAATTTCAATGCTTTATATAAATAAAATATTTTAATGTTTACCGTAAGTAAATAAAGTAATTCAATATCAAATTTATATATATATATATATATAATCAATATGGAGTTTACACATGATATTTAAAAATATATTTAAATGTTTATATATAGAAAAAATTATTAGAAATAAAAAAATTATCATAATTAAAACATTTTAAAGATATGTTTAATGTGAAGGTGTGAGAAAGATGTATAATTATTTTCATGTAATATATAGAAAAAGAAATAACATCCATCCAGTCCCTCCCTTTTGTTACTGTTTTTCAAAGTTTATCAAAAATACTACTAAAATCAACTGTATCAACAATACTTTAAGTATTCTTAAAATATTAAGAACTTACTAAACTCAACTGTATCCAAAATAATGGCAACTTACGTGTTTGATTTTTCTATCTAGACATATCTATAGATTGTGATGGAAACTATAGCAGGAAGGCAGCGAATAGCAACTACTTTAAGTATTCTTAACTTAATGTTATTAATCTACAACATCAAAATGTGATTGTACAGCCAAATAATTAATTTTAATTTATTATTTAATTGAATTTAGATATATATAAAACTAAATTAAATAACAATTAATTTCAATTTATTATTTAATTGAATTTATATATATATATATATATATATATATATATATATATATATATATATATAAAAGTAGATCAATTTATTTTTAAAAATAATTTTAGTTATTTTTTAAGATAATTTTATTTTTTTTAAATAAAATAAAATTTAGTTTCCTAACATTCTGTTTCATATTTATTATTGTAAATTTTTTTTTCTAAATTTATTATTTAATTGAATATATATATATATATATATATATAAGTAGATCAATTTATTTTTAAAAATAATTTTAGTTATTTTTTAAGATAATTTTATTTTTTTAAAATAAAATAAAATTTAATTTCCTAACATTCTGTTTCATATTTATTATTGTAATTTTTTTTTTCTAAATAAAATAAGTTTCATATTTATTATTGTAATTTTTTTTTTTCTAAATAAAATAAAAATTTGTTTCATAAAATTCTGTTATTATTTTCTAAAGTAAATTTGTTTTTTCTAAATAAGATAAAATTTTGTTATAATTAATTTTGACATTTGGCTAATTTAAATTTTTTATTTAGAATTTTTAAATATTTTTATTTTTTTTTAAATAGGTTAGAATTTTTAAAATAAATTATATTTATATTTAGAATTTTTATTATTTAGAATATGTTAAAATTTTAAAATATTTTTTAAAATGGATTCAAAAAATTGTGAACAAAATTTTAAATAATTTTTTTATAAATAAAATGGAATTATAATTTTATTTTTTTTAAATTTGGAGGATTTTAAAAAATTAGTTTTTCACCTTGTTGACTACTATAATTTTTAAAAATTAGCTTTTCAACAAGTTAACTTCTATAAAATCCTCATGTCCTCAGTCTGTTGTTTCACTTGCGAGTGGTAAATTTATTTACGTTTACGACAAAATTCCAAAACACATAGTATTGATCACATCATCCCGGTGGAAGAAAGTAATATAAGTAATCATCGATCTGTATGCATTCGTTTTCATAGCACGCTGTGATACGAGACGCGTAATTAGAAAGCAATCAGATCCGTTTTATCAAAAATCTATTTACAATTTCAATGGATTTGATTAGGCCAATGGGCCGTTTGATGCTATATAAAATACATATAATGCATACAACTTTAGCGTCGCCTTCATTAGAGCAGTTTGAATGAAATTGAAATAATAATAATGGGAAATTAAGGAAATAATTATTAAGTTGGTACCCAGCAGCTGAGTGCCATTGCCATTGCAGACGTGCCGTTGCCAATGGCCCTCTTCTGTTGCAGTCCATACTCACTGGGGGGAGATCTGCTACTGTTGATGGTGTGAGGCTTTTCCCAACGTCTCTTCCGCCAAGAGGAGTTAGGGGAAGGAGGTGTTGATCTGTTCTGTCTGGGAATTAACACAGTGCCAAGCCATGACTCTGCAGTGGTGGCTATCCTGGACACATTATACGCCCATTCTTTGGATCTCAACGCTCCCATTTCCACGCTCCCAGACAAGGCCGCCATATCCCCGATAGCAGCTTTCATGGTCGCCCATTCTCCTTGATAGCTACGATTACAGATTAAAGCCACTGTTGCGTCAGTCACAGATGACTCGCCCGGCTTCATTCTGCTATGCGGGCTATACGTCTGTCGGCCCAGAAATCTGGGTGTGAGAACTCAGATAGAGATAATGAAGGAGAATGCTTGACAGAATGTGTGCTGCCTGTGTGTGAATTGGAAGGATGTGGGCATGTCTATCGCATATAAAGGAGTAGGGAGGTGGATCTCAAACCAGTGGTTTGGGTAGACCAAGGTTTCCATTAGCACATGGTTATTGGTCCAGATTTCGCTTTCCCATTGGTCATTGTTGTCAGTGCAGATGTCACGCTTTCCTAAACTGTCACTGCGAATATCGAGAAAACAGGTGCCTTCACAATCTCGCAAATGCAGAGGCAGGCAATATCATCTAGACACTCAGAAATAATAATAGTGCGAATATAGAAAACACAGGTGCCGTCATAATCTAGCAAATGCAGGCCACGCAATATCATCCGGACACTCAGAAATAATAATAATTCAATCCTCTCCGTTACCATGAATGAAACAAGTGGAAAAAGCAGCAAAGCTACTTATAATTGTCTAAATCTATTAAGATAATAGTTCTATATATGTTAGAAAAAGCAGCAAAATTACTTATAATTTTCTAAATCTATTAAGATAATAGTTTTATATAGGTTAAAGGTGAAAGTATACTCTACTCTTTATACAATATTTTGGATAATGGTATATAACATTTTATTTTGTATATTGTATTCATTTTTGTCAACCGACATATCAACATATCATAAGAATAATGAAAAAAAAAAAAATTACATTACAATAAAATAAAATAAATAATAGATGAAAAGTGTGATCATGAACATATATATTTCAAAAAAATATATATGTATAAACACAACAAAGATCAATATTCTCAAACTTTTAAAACATATTTTAAAATTCAAATATATACTAAAGTATTGTTTTTCTACTTACAACACATATGTAATCTATTACAACACATATGTAATCTAGTGACTCAAATTCATAGAGCTAAGTCTATAACACAATATAGTTATCATAAACAAATGTTGTTAAGCAATTCGAAAAGATAAGTCTACAACACATATGTAATCTAGTGACTCAAATTTATAAAGCTAAGTCTATAACACAATATAATTATTATCAAAAATGTTGTTAAGTAATTCGAAGAGCTAAGTTTATAACATAGTTATCATAAAAAATGTCAAGTAATTAGAATTTTTAGAGTTGATTGTGAAAGAGACTATTATTTTTAGTTGAAATAGTGTTGTAGTTTAATTTGAGTTACATAAGAAATGCAAGCACATAAGCATGTTCTATATGTAGAATAGTCAAAATCAAGAAAAAAACACAATTCTCAAGAAAATTGGACTAGACAATTGTACTAGAATGCATTTAGTGTAAAATCCAATTGCATATAGGCTTTTTAGGGATTCTAATTCTGCATCCATACACAAAATTTGATATCCATGCAATTTATAACAAAGAATGTCAGAAGACATGAAATGAACTGGAAAATCGAAATTGTCAAGAATATTAGTAAATAAATAAATTCTTATAGGCAAGTGCAGGCTAGATCAATAGACTAATACAATAGATTATTGCACGAAAGATCAATATTCTCAAATTTTCATAATAGATTTTGAAATTCAAATATGTATTGAATCATTGTTTTTCGACTAACAACACAGATGTCATCAAAGTGATTCAAATTCATAGAGCTAGATCTATAACACAATATAGTTATCAACAAAAATGTTGTCAAGTAATTTAAATTTTTAGAGTCGAGTGTGAAAGAGACTATTATTTTCAGTTGAAACAATGTTGTAGTTCAATTTGAGTTACATCAAGAAATGCAAGTACGAGAAGCTTCTACAGAACCCTGTTTTATATGCAGAAGTGTAAAAATCAAGCCGAAAACACAATTCCAAAGAAAATTAGACTAGACAAATGTACTAAAAAAAATATGCATTTCAATATAAAATCCAATTGCATATAGCATTTTTAGGGATTCTGCATCCATACATGAAATTTGATATCCCTGCAATTTATAATGAAGAATGTCAGAAGACATGGAATGAACTAGAAAATTGAAATTGTCAAGAATTTAGTAAAAATATCTTTTGAAATATACCTTTTTTTTATTGAAGTATAATCTCATTCTATTGCAATTTTTTCTATTTCAACTATTGTATTGTCTTTTTTTATATATATTTGAACTATTGTATTGTCTTGATTGAGTATACATTTTCCATGAAGGCTAAAGTCATGTAACATGTCGATAACATCAGATTTTTCTTTCAGGTAATCTTTGTATAATAATGTTGTTAAATTAAGAAAAAGGTTTCTTAAGATATCATGTCAAAGAGAACATCATAATTTTGTATTTTCTGTTTTGATTATCCCGCACTTTAACCAATGTGAATATTTGAAGGGGATTTCAACTTGACATTTGGGACAATGTATCATTGTTCCTTGTATTGATAAAAAAATTCTACTACTAAATTGCATATTGAACATATAGGCTGAAAGGATTGGAATATATGTTTTCCATTGTGACTGTTCCTTGAACCTATTTCTGATCCAGGTGGATATTGGTGGCCACCCGCCTGTTCCAAATTCCAAATGGTTCATCTTAACAGCTTTCAGTTCAACATGTTTCTATTTAATGGGGACATTTCTTTGTAATTGTGGGTTTTTCACTTATGGGGATGTCTTAAATCCCTACACAACATCCAATTGGATATGTGTGGCCTCCCACCTATTCCAACTAGATTATTTTGAAAATTTGCATGTTAGTACATCTTTTTGTACTTCCAAGGCCGTTTTAGGGCTCTAAATAACGTTTTATTGGCTTGCCACAGTCAAACTATAGACGAAGTCAGATTTTGATGGCATAACGAGTAGTTATCTTAAAGAACTTTCCAACGGGCTATCACGCGCCTAAAATGGAGATCGTATGCAAAAGTTACGACCCCGAGAAGTTAACATACTAACTTACTCCAATGGGGCCCACATGACTTTTGGCGTTTCATCTCCTAGGGTTAGGTTTCTGGATATCTAGGGTTTTTGCATTCATGTTTATCATAAAAATTCCTTTAGATCCTCATTGTAATCATCTTCTAGCAAATGAATGGAACCGTCACTTCTCTTCTCAGAGATAAAGTTGTCACCATTCTAGCGAGTCTTACACTATATTTTTACAATCTCTGTACATTTATTTCATTAATAGAAATCATGTATTGTTGTATTTCTTTGTTTCTGGCAATTTTTATGTGAATTTCATTATAACATCTCTGCTTTCATTTCGTTCCAAAAATAATCTGGATCAGTGGTATCAGAGCAAGTTGTTCTTGATCATTTTTTAGTGCATGTCCCCGACGAGGTCCAAGTATAGCAAGTTGGGTCTTGAGCTTGTCTCTCTTGAGGAAAATCGATCTCGCACACCCAAGAAACCCTATACGGAAACAAAAAATAAAAACGGCGGAGCAGAATATTCTATTAACTTGTTGCTTGAGCAAGCTCTCACGCGGCAGAGGGACGAAATGATTGAGAATTTTTACCACGTCCTTCAATTTGTGTCGATAAAAACAAGCGCAGATTCATCAAGCACCCACTTTGTAGGAACCTCTCCCTTCAATGTACAAGTTAATTTTGATATTCCCGTATTCGAAGGTCATATAGATGTGGATGCCTTAGAAAAATGGTTGAATATGATAGAAGGTTATTTATCTATTCACAATTTTTTCGACAAGGAAAAGATAACCTTCGTACTCCTCAAGGCTCTCCTCCATGTAAAACATTGGTGGGAAACTTATTGGGAGCAAAGTTCCACAGAGAAATCTGGAATATATGGGGTCGAGCCCACTTGGGATTTTTTTTGGGATGCGATCAAGGAACAATACTACCCTATTGATAACTATGAAGAGCAGTACATGAGATGTACCACACTATGACAAGAGAAGAGCCAAACGATGTCGGAGTTCACAAATACTTTCCATACCTTGCGCACCAAGCTGGGTATGAAAGACTCTGAGGAACATCTGGTTCTGAAATATCGTGGGGCTCTGCATAAGTACATACAAACCGAAATTGATTTCCTAAACATCTCATCATTGGGAGTTACTTATCAATATGTTGTTAAAATCGAGCAAAAATTTAGGCACCAGAACAAATGGGAGTTCGGGTCTGCAAATTCACAACAACCAAATCATGGTAAAGACGACCCTGACCAATAGCCTTCCGACAACCAGTCCAGGACACAGGAAAATAAGGGTAAAGGAAAGACGAAGAATGACACTGGGAAGTGGTGCGACTTCCACAAAATCCCCTGGCACAACACTGATGAATGTCGCTCGAAATAGTCATTGGTGGTCAAGGTCAAAGAAAAGAAGTCAAACCCTGATTCAGAATATAATCCAAAAAATATTGAAAATAGATAGATCATCGATGCATAGCCTACTGCTACTGTCACGATTGCAACAATTCAACCAAAAGAACTAGTAGATCCTGAAAAAGGGGAGCACCTCTTCCATTCACAGATGTGGGTGAAGGGGACCTCATTACATTTCATTGTTGATAGCGGTAGCCAGAAGAACCTCATCTCAGTTGAGGTCATCAAACAGTTGGGGTTGTCGACAACACCACACCCACAACCATACAACATCGGGTAGCTTCACCAGAGATGAGATCTTTGTGTCAGCCAGCAGTGACACATGTCCTATGGAATCCAACCCTTCAAAGATGAGGTAGTGTGTGATTTTTACCCTCTTAATGTTTGTGATGTTGTTTTGGGCAAACCATATATGTGGAAACATCATGCTATTTATGAGTCTCAACCCCGTACTGTCATTATTACTCTAGGGGGTCAACTCTAAAGGATACGAGAGGCAGTTCCAACTATTGTTCCACCAAAATAGTGTCGCAAGGTAATCTCTCATTCTAAAAAATTCATCATCTTCACAGTCTGTTCAAAGGATGCACAAAAGGCCACTACAACCATTGTATCCTCAACAACTTCTATCCAGCATAAGCAAATTGTAGAAGAGAAAGAAGATATTGTTTCTTCACCTACAATGGTTCCTACACAATGCCCCTTCAATCCTAGAGACAACAGGTTGATGGAACAAATTTAACCCCGCTGGCAACAGGTTCATGACAGCCTTCCACAGACCAAACAACGTAACTTCTCCAACAAGGCATGCATCTCACCAAGATTAAGATTCAGGAAACACTTTCCCCTCTTCCGCGGACACTCAACGCAATGGATACCATTGCTTCCTAAGGGGGGAGGATTGATCTAGGTGGATATTGGTGGCCACCCACCTGTTCTAAATTCCAACTGGTTCATCTTGACATTTTTCAGTTCAGCACGTTTCTCTGTAATGGAGACATTTCTTTGTAATTGTGGGTTCTTCACTTACGGGGATGTATCGAATCCCTACACAACATCTAGGTGGATATTGGTGGCCTCCCACCTATTCCAACAAGCTCATTTTGGAAGTTTTCATGTCAGTACATCTTTTTGTACTTTCAGGGCTATTTTGGGGCTCTAAACAATGTTTTCTAGGCTTTCAGCATTCAAACTATAGACGGAGTCATATTTTGATGGCATAATGCGTAGTTCTCAAAAATATCTTTTTAATGGGCCATCACGCACCTAAAACGAAGATCATATGCAAAAGTTATGACCCCAGGAAGTTAATGTACTAACTTACTCCAACGGGGCCCACATGACTTTTGGTATTTCATCTCCTAGGGTTAGATTTTTGGATATCTAGGGTTTCAGAATTCAAGTTTATCATAAAAATCCTCTAGGGCCTCATTGTAATCATTTTCTGGAGAATGAGCGTAGTCGTCACATGTCTTCTCAGAAATAAAGATGCCACCATTCTAGCGAGTCTTACACTCTGTATTTTTACAGCCTCTCTACATTTCTTTCATTAATAGAAATCATGTATTGTTGTATTTCTCAATTTATGGAAATTTTTATGTGTATTTCATTGTAATATATCTACTTTCATTTCATTCCGAAAATAATCCGAATCAATTTCGCATTGTTGAACACAAGTATTAGTCAATATTTTTTTAATAAAAAGTACATATAATATAATATATTTTTAGATGGTTTCACAATTTTACCTGGTTTTTCCACTTTAGCAATAGTCTCAGTCTTCAGAGCATCAAAAGGTTTATTTTCTTTTAATATTCCAAAGTATGTTGATTGGCTTGTACATAGTGTATTCTAGAAGTTGCTTCTTTTGGTTTCACAATGTTTATGAATAACAAGATGGGAAATTATTTCTTTGAAAGATGTTCCTCAATGAAATCAAATTCTACTACATATGCTAGAAATAATTGTAGTTGCACTTTCAGGAAGACACATATTAATTTTCTTTTTTCTATAGAAAATAGATGCAAGGAAAATAATTATTTTTAAATCTAATTATTTGTATAGAAACAACCTTACCATTTCCTTATCATTTTCTAAACTTCCATCCTTAATTCCCAAGGTATAATGTGTCCCTAGTTTCTTTGTAGCAGTGACAATTGCACCTATTGTTCCAAATGCATATTGTTCTATTGTTGCTAAAAGTATTTTGATTGATATGTTTGGTATGAAATTTTATTCCTGACAAAGAGATTCTATGTTTTCTATGCTAGTCTCTTGATCCACAAGCAAAATACATTCAACTTCTCCATGATCATAATTGGTTTTGGGTGCAATTTTGAAATTTGTAATACGAATGAATTTCCCTAGTATAAGTTTTTCTTGATGTTTTTCAATGAAATCAGTATGAACATTCAAGGTTACCGTGATCTCACCTTTGGCATCCGTTAAATTTACTTGCAAAAGATCATTTGACTTATGTGATTTGTCAAGTCTTGTTGTGTATGTCACAACAACATTTCCATTGAAAACTTGTCCAACCTTGCAATTAGTAAAGTCTTCAATAGTGATTGGGATGGAAGTTGTTGGTTTGTTTTTATACGTGGGAAGCAAATAGAACTTAGCAAAAAAACACTGAAATGAGATCTTTGAATTCACATTTCACAATCTCTACCTCTTTGTTTCTAATTCAAATTTTCCTCTTTTGGTGTCTTTGTCTTCACTACTTTTTCTCATCTTGTTGTGTGTCAAACATTATTTTTTGTACCACATCAAGGTCTACAAAATCTAAAAATATAGTATGGAGAAAATTGTATGTTAGTAAAAGGCTAAAGGGGGGAATTTAACTATAATTATACTATAATTATATTCGTCAAAACAATTTTTAAAAATGTTAAAGGGGACAATTTCAAGTGAACAAATTGATCATGAAAGTCGACTTTGTAACAAAGGAACCAATATCAACTTGTTGGAAGCTATGTGTCAACCAAAAATATCCAAAAGACACACAAATAAGATCAACCATGCAGGATATATAACTTGTTGTATTTCATCAAATGCTTATCCATAACATCAATCTTCGAGGTTCAAGTTTCAACTGATGACATTTTTTGTCAAGAAACAATAATTGACAATATGAACCATCAAATGAAACATGGCACAAGCAATGAGGATTTCTAATATGTAGTCAATATTTCATACTTTCTCTAAGACACAATGGATAAAAAAACTTAAAAAGATGAAAAATTCTATGCAATTTACTAAGCATTCTTAATCCTCTTGCACAACCTATTTCTAGTTTCTTCTTCCATCATCTAGTAGCACCAAGAGTGGCACTAGGTACGCATGGAATCACCTAGGTATTGTTCTCTCTTTAAGAGAGGTTCTAGATGTAGAGTGAGAAAAATGGTGGTTGAGGCTAGGGGATGGAACAACGCCATTATTGGACATCAAAAGTAATGTCATGACAATAACTTGTTTCAGGAAAGAATTATTTTTAAAGAACTAATGCATTTTTAAGAAAATGAAAACATAGCTATATATTATGCCAAAAGTGACATATTTACATATGAATTTCTCCAGAAATCGAATCCTAAGGTAAACAGGTTTCCATGTATCTTGAAACAATGTAATACTTACAATGTGATAACTTGTAATTCCATCTTGTCTTTGTTGTGCTTTGTTATTTCAGTGGGAAACCATAATTCTTCATAGAATCTAGTATTGTGTGTGTTATTCCATGATTAACTACTAGGAGGTATCCCTTCTCACAATCATAGTCAATTTGGAAAATGATTTGAGCTTCGTACAAAGTCCAAGTTAGCTCTAATCTAGTGTTATGAAACATGCAAGCTAACTAGAGACTATAAATCTTAAAATAACAAAAATACATTAATAATATTAACAAAAAAAAAATATAGACTTCATTTGCAATCATATTCCAAAAAAATAACTTCTTGATAAATCCAATTTCATACTTACAACATCAATTGATATCAACAAACAAGCCCAGCTAAAATGGAAAAATATAGGGATCTAATGAATCCATAATTGAAAGTTCATATTTGTTAGGTGGGAAATTATGTTCATAAGAAATGTTATAAAACATGCAGACTAATTGCAGACCAAAAATCCTAAAATATATTGATAATATTGATAACATAAATACCATATAGTTCATTTTCAATAACATTTAAACTATAGTTCCTTGATAAACCATATTTAATACTTAAAGCGTCAATTTATATCTACAAACAACCTCAAATAAAGGAAAAAAATATGGTCATCTAGTTAACCAAATATGTTATTTACACTTTTGTAATAGTATGATCAAGTGCACTAAGGGATTTGGAAAGACACATGCCTCTTTCTCGATAAGCTAGCAACATAAAACATATATGGTTTTGTATTTCAATGAAGCAATTACTTTGAACCATTGAAACACAAATTTGATAATAAATATGATTGATATAGACTGATGTATTTCTATTTAGGAAAAGAACCAATGGGTCTATTATTAGTCAAGTACATTAGATATCTTTCATGCTAGACATTCCACAATGTTCTAATGTCAAATATGAAATTTAATACATACTACTTTGTATAAAACATTAATAGACTAGAAGATCTTATTTTTTGGGAGTTAAAACATGTTTTCTCTTGTTGCTTGGATTTTCTCATTCTACAAAAGAAAGCATCGAAAGACATTATGGGAATGTTGGTGTATTAAATACTGCAGTGAAATATCTAATTGACCAAATCTTCAGTTGCTGGAATATTTTGCATTTGGGTAATTATACGTGTCCTTGTTGATATGTGAGAAATAAACCTCAGCATGCAGGCCACCAACACTGATATTTTGTGAGGTATCAATTTTAGCTATGCGAATGAGATCTTCCAATTATTACTCTATGTCCAGATTTTAAATACAAGTTTAATTGTCTTACTAAACTATGTAGCTTTAAAACAGGTAGCTCATCACTAGATTATATATGTTGTTATCTCTACTTTAAGTTTGATCCTCAAGGGATTTTTTCTTCAAAGGAAATATGACATTTGGTCATCCACACTCCAAATAGCAACAGTTTGCCAATTGTGATTTCAACTAGGTTTAAATTCCCCAGTGACATAGTAGTATTGTAGGAGTCCATGCTGGCAATAGTATATTACAAAATTAAGTTTCATTAGTACCAATGTTTGAATGTTTGAGGAATTATTTTGTATTTTTGTTCTTCTTTCCCATTTACTATATGTTCTAGGAAGTGAACTCTGTCCATGTTTTCAAATATATTTTGTGTGGCCATTTCTTGTTACCAACAATGGCATCACAAGATAATGTTATGGATATATGGGAAATAAATGAGTAGCATGGTAGCATGGAAGACATTGTCTCTAGAAGACCAGGTCACTCTAATAGCCACATCACCAATGTATGATCAAGATATCTAAGATACTAGGCTTCCCAAAGTATCGAAGCACCAATGTATCAGGTTGGTCTGCTATTAAATTTGATTTTTTGGTTTTACTTACTTCTAATCTCATGGGATAACATATGAATTATATCTTATTGGGTTTCATAAGAAGCTAATAAGAAAATGAACTTTAGCAGTATTGAGGTGGCACTTTAGAAATCCAATTCATTAGATAAACCATAAGAATGATAGATGGACAATAAATCACTAGCAAGGTAGCATGAAATAATTTGGTTGTGAAATCGTATTCATGTACGAAAGAATAAATTGAGCACAATAAGTCAAATGGAGTGTACCAAGCCACTTGGGACTGATTTTCAGTAGAAGCCAACAAGTAAAGTGAATTTTATGGATTTTTTAGCATGCAATTTAAAACTATACTCCATTAGATAATCCATAACAACGCTAGATGGGAAATAAACCACTATAATGGTAGCATGGAAGACTTTGCATATAAAACCAAATTCATGTTGCATAGCATATTGACAAGCATATCAATTTCCTCTAATATTAAGTTTGGATTTTAACCCAACAAAGTAGAAAATAAGATGAAAATTTGGCAAATCAAAGTCAGTTCACAGTTTCAAGGAATCCTTTTATCGAAAAAAAACCTGCAAATTTCATCTCAAAAACAAGTACAACATTCTAAGTGGAAATCATATGTAATGTTCTCAAGCCAAGATGCCAAGAACATTGCATTTTTCATGTGATTTTTAACGTTTTTTGGTTGTGGCTTTTTGTCAAACACTTTGCAAGCTTAAGTCTCATGAGTTGCATTGGGGTTTAATATGATGGGTTTTATGTGTGTTTGAAGCAATAATCAAAGAAGATATATCAATGTAACATACCTCAACAAGATGCAAGATCAACAATACAAGAGATAACCCAAAAATACCTCAGATATGATATTATTCATAATAGAAGAAGACCTTAATACAATGGATCTACAGATCTGGTACAATATAGCTAAGAGCTAGTAGAAAAATGAAGATAACCCTCAAGCAAGATCAAGAAGAGAAGATACAAACCTACAAAGGCCACATGGCTTCCAAATATGAATGACAACTGAGATCTCAACCCAATGCTAGATCAAACCCTCAAACTGGATAAGTTGCACCTGTTGGAAAGCTGAATACCCCCAATAATTCGGCCTTATTTCTAGAGGCCTCCAAACACTCTGAAAATGACTGGAAGAGTAGATCAGGCCAATACCAAACCCTTGGTGAAGTCTCAATTTGAACGGTGAAGTTATGACCATCAAATGAGAAAACCCCTAATTGGCTTACGCCCTCCTGGATGACTAAAGACCCAATAATTCGGCCTCTATCCTAGAGGCCTAAAGATGCTCTCAAAATACATGGAACTGTAGATCGGTTTAATGGAAAAACCCTAACAAAGTCTCGAGCTGAACAATGAATAACTGACCCTCCAAAATACAGGATCATCAATCTATGGTGTGCCCTCCTCTCTCTGAACCTGTGTTGAGCTCCAATAAATAATACGACAGAGAAACCTCCTCCGGGAAGGGATAGCAAAGGCGCTCTAGGCCCTACAAAGAATACCTAGAAGTCATTTTCCTCATAATCCTTCTCCTCTGCCTAGGTCAAGCTAATCTCCTCAAGGTGATGTGCCCTCCTCCTGGAAATCCCCTGAAGCTGCACCCAAGCTCTCTCTGATCCTGTAACTATTGTAAAGACCTCCTGTAACTAAGTAGATCTGATGTAGAATGGTGAGGGAGGAGTATTTCACCTCTGTGACCAAGCGTGGACCAGGTTGGGTGGGATATTTCACCACCAAGCTTATCTCTAGGGTTTTTTAAGTCAAAACCCTCAAAACCCCCAAGTGTATGGGCTCACTAGAAAGAAGCCAAATATCAAATGATAAAACAACATAATGAGAGAATAGAGACCCATGTCTCTCTTTTATCCTCCTTGATCACCTTGTCTCTCCAAATGACCTTTACTTTATTTAATTATTAATTAATTAATTAACCATTTTACCTCTAAAAAGTAGTTTATCCCTCCTTGCCGCTTCCAGGGCCACTGAAAGTCACTTCTCATCATCCTATCTTGTAGTGCTATTCCTCTTGATTCCAATGAGTAATTACACTAAGAGGTTCCTCCAAGTATTATGCCCAATATGAGCTCCTTAGTGAATTTAATTAACATATATCCCAAAATAATTCAAAATCACGGAAATCGTCAGAATGCAACGAAACCAAAGCCATGTTGTGAGGAATGGATCATAATGATGAAATAAGATGAGAGATGCAATCCGAATTGCAAAAAACCCCTCAATATCTCTTGTACTTTCTATAACCTCCATCTGGCTACTCTAGTCATCATAACACTCAGTAATATAATGATGTCCCAAAGTGGGGACATTACAATCCTCCCTTCTAGAATATTTCTTATCCTCAAGCAATAAATGAATCAATCCATATATACTTCTTGGGTCCCATCTCCACCTGTGGGACACACCATAGGATCCATCCAAAGCTAAACTATCACACACTCTATCCCCTGCGTCCCATATCAGTACATGAACTACAATACCATGTGGGGCATAATCATGTAACATGCCAACACCATGAGTCTCCTACAAATGTGATGTAGACCCTCCTTCTCTCCTAAGGGCTGCTCGACCTCCCGATCTAGGATCAATCAACATACTAAGTCTGATTGACTCTTTGGGTCTCTGCTAGACCCCAAACCCACTTACATAGGTCCTTTCTCCAAATGCGCAGGTCGTCTGAGACCCGCAACTTCTCTCCCAAGCATTGTTTGAACCTCAACACCAAACGGGCGCTATCTCCTTTCTGTTAATACCTTTCTTCCTTGTGACCACTAGTGGTTACCATGCGCTCGAGTGAAAGGCATGTTGCGATTTCATGTTTTGCGACCCTGGGAGCGTTGTTACCTGTGTTCACCCCATAGCCAAAATCATGATGACTCAAGAGCTACAGTCCAGATCTTTCCTTGATCGATGACTGCAATCAAATCGGTGTTTCATGACTTCAGAGTTCCCTTACCTTCGTTCTCCCGAAAGCCGAAATCGCGACGACCCGAGATCTACGGATGATATCTCTCCTCAGAACTGACGGTCACGATGATTTTAGGACTTCACATTTCGCGAAGTTGAAAGAATTTTCACCTCCGATCCTTCGTTCCTCGAAATGTCGATATTTCACCCTAGACAATCAATAGTATAGATATCTCCTGGATCCAACAGCTTAGATCAAGTTGTGGATTTGGGCTTTGCGAATCCTTAGCGGTTTCCCTTTGAATCTTCCCATGCTTGAGTCAGGGAAACGTTGGTTGTTCACCACGCGCCCCTCCCGATGGATGGTTTCGATTCTCTAGCATTCAGATCGAATGACTGAGATCTTTTTCTCCTTGCACTTACGCTATCTTCAGAGTTAGAATACCTTCTGGGTGTTCAAAGGTTTCAGACCTTTTCTCCTTCAACAGGTCCGATTCTTGGACCCTTTAGCACTTATGGAAAGTGTTAATCCTCTTGAGCTTGGTCTTCTAAAGACTTCAACTTCCCGTGCACACCTTGCATTTCAAGGATTTGATAACTCATATTTCGAAGGATTTCTCGAAGAGAAATTCCTCTCGATTTCTTTGCGTTCTCCTTTCCTGACTCTTCGATTCTTAGTCGAATCTTAGATCTATTCACTCCTTGCACCATATCTTACGCAAGGTTTTGGTATCTTATGGATGACTGTGCACTCCTTGCACTAGTCTCTTTGCATTCCTTACAAAGGGAAAGTTTTGTGTTATCTCTTCTGAGCTTTGGAACCAAAACAGGTTATGTCAATGCACTCATTGTGTTCTATGTGCACACCTTGCACCACTCCAACAGAAGAGAGACAATTGAAACTTATCCTAACATCCACAGTTCCATCTACTCAAAATGAGATTCCTTCATTCATGAAAACACAATACATAGAATTGCAAACAATGTTCACACCATGCATTAGATCAATTTTCCTCTGTTCTATTCCCAAAATGAAAAATGGTTACAATTGTAAATGAACAACCAAAAAAACTACTGAGATCTTCTCCTAATCTCTATTCCAGCCAATGACTGACAAACTACTTGCCTCATCCGGGTATACAAAACCTCTATTTATCAAAAAGGGCTCTTAGGGTTCCCCCTGGCTACTTGTCTACTCTAAAACTTGTCCTAACGACTATATAGACCAGTCGCATTCCAGAGCCATAGTGGAGTCTCCCACTTCGCTCGTAATTGTCCAAGCATGCCTCCAAATTTTAATTCCGGTGTTGAGTTAAGGCGGACTTCAAAATATCTGTTGTGACTGCCAGCGTTGAGCTCCCATACAGATTCCTAGACGTTGATGGGTCTTTCTCCACACAAGTGACAAAAATTCTCCTGCATCATACTCCCCTTGACAAAAATTCATGGACTCCTGTCCATGAGCTCCTGCACTGACCTTCATGCTTCTGTATAGAAGCTTCCTTTTCCCAACTGACATCTTCTATTGGGTGTCCCTTGCACTTGACCATATATTCAAAATAGGTTTTCCTCCTAGTCTTTTTACCGATCATCTGATCCACAATCTTCTCCATTTGTGGCTTCTCTACTACAGGCATTTGTTTCTCCCACTGGATCTTCTCTTGATCTTCTGACCCCTCTGTGTCATCTTTCCTATGAGGATACAGGTCTGAAACATTGAATATGGGTGATATACACACACAATCTGGTAGGTTAATCTCGTAGTCGTTTTCATCAAACTTCATCAAGATCTTACATGGTCCTATCTTTTTCATCTTTAACTTATTATATGTTCCCCTAGGGAACCTTTCTTTCCTGAGATGTCCTAGAACCTGATCTCCTACTTCAAATTGAATTTCTCTGCAATGTTGATCAGCTCTGCATTTAAACTCCTGGTTAGAACTCTGCAACTATCCTCTTATCTAGCTATGGAGCTTCTACATCTCTACAGAAAAATATTCTGCTCCAATGCTCCTGATATCACTATGTTCCAAGTCTCTCAACTCATATACTCCCCTGGGTTGCATTCCATACAATATTTGGAATGGGCTCTTTCCAGTGCTCCTGTTTGGTGAATCATTGTATGCAAATTCTGCTTGCGGCAGAATCTAATCCCACTGATTATGGTGTTCAGTGACCAAACTCCTCAATAAGTTTCCCAAACTTCTATTCACCACCTCAGTCTGTCCATCTCTCTGAGGATGATAAGCTGAGCTGAGGGACAAATCTGTCCCCAACTTCTTCCATAGTGTTCTCCAAAAGTGACCAACAAATTTTGTGTCTCTGTTCGAGACAATGCTTCTGGGTAGGTTTTGAAGTCTTACAAATTCTTTTAAAAACATATTTGCAACATGTGTTGCATCACTAGTCTTCTGGCATGGGATAAAATGTGTCATCTTTGAAAATCTATCCACCACCACAAATATGGAATCAAATCCTCTTTGCGTACTTGGTAGTCCCAACACAAAATCCATGCTTATTGCATCCCAAGGCCTCTTTGGTATTGGCAATGGTTGATACAATCCAGTGTTCTGTCTTTTCCCTTTTTCATGTTAACATATTCTACACCCATTCAAAAAATTTATCACTTATGTTCTCATACCTGTCCAATAGCATGAACTGCTCAATTGTGCAAACGTTTTGTCATGGCTGAAATGTCCAGCCAATCCTCCACTATGATTTTCTTTCAAAAGGTTATCCCTCATTGATCATTTTGGTATGCACAACTGATTTCCCTTGAACAACAATCCTTGAACCATGTACTCTGTCCACTGGCTTATGTCTATCATTACAGGATTTGTACATGCTTCGTATTCTTCCTTGAAATTTGTATCATCACAATACATGTCCTTAAGGTGTTCAAACCCCAAGGTCTTCACCTGAAATTCCTGCAAAATCAAACATCTCCTGTTCAATGCATCAACAACTTTTTTAGCATTCCCAGTAATATGTTTTATTACAAAAGTAAAATTCTGCATAAACTCAACCCATTTTGCATGCCTCTGATTCAATTTTTCCTGCCTAGTTATGAATTGTAAAGCCTGGTTATCGCTATACAAGACAAATTCCTTAGGGAGAAGATAATGTCTCAATTTCTTCAAGGCTTGAATTATGGCATAAAAATCCTTGTCATATGTGGAGTATTTTCTCTTGGTCTCATTCATCTTCTCACTCAAATAGGCAATGGGTCTATTATCCTGGCTCAAAATTTCTCCTATTGTAACTCCACTTGCATCACATCTCACCTGAAATGTCTTCTCAAAATTCGGTAAGACCAGGATTGGTCGTTTTGCTATTTTCTCCTTCAGTATATTGCAGCTCCTCTCGGATTCCTCTGTCCATTTAAAAGACTTGTGCTTATTCTTCACTGTATCCATCATCGGTGCACAAATTCCACTAAAGTCTCTGATGAACTTCCTATAGAAACTTGCTAATCCATTGAATCTTCTTACTTCAAACATACTCCTTGGTGACAACCATTATTTAATTGCTTTCACCTTCTCTGGATCCATATTCAGTTCATTTGAAGAGATCACAAAACCCAAGTAAATGAGTTTTGTCTTCATAAAAGAGGACTTCTTCATATTTATTAACAACTTCTCCTGGTGTAGCCTCCTCATCATGAATGACAGGTGCCTCAAATTCTCTTCTTTAGTCCTTCTAAAGATCAGTATATCATCCAGATACACAACCACAAACTTGCCAATGAAATGTTTTAGTATTTCATTCATCAACCTCATAAAATTACTCAGAGCAGTTTTTTAATCCAAACGACATAACAAGCCACTCATACAGACCTTCATTTATCTTAAATGATGTTTTCCACTCATCACCTTCTCTCATTCTGATCTCATGATATCCACTTTTCAAATCTATTTTTGAAAAGAAATTTGCTCCAATTAAACGGTCCATTAAATCATCCATTCTTGGTAAAGGAAATCTATACCTGATGTGTTAAGAACCAAACATCAATATAGCATAGAAAAACCTCAAGAAAAGTACTCAACGCCTTTAAAAAGAGATAATATCAGATAATAAGCCTCTTCGAGGGGGCAACCTCCTTTTACCCCACTTAAATGTTCAAGTCCAAGATGA
>ML780847.1:155773-182055 GCA_009831015.1 Picea engelmannii
AATGGCCTAAAGCCGACATAAATAAAATAACATTAATAATCTAAATCACAACTAATGGCCTAAAGCCGACATAAATAAAATAACATTACTAATCTAATATGCCCCAATTAAGTGGTAATGAGCCAATATTAGGGCTTAACATGATGGTGATCTTGTTAATGGCTCTTGAGTCTCTACACATTTTCCATCCTCCATATTTCTTTGGACTCAATACAGTTGGTACTGCACATGGACTCAAGCTTTCCCTAACCAAACCCTTGTCTAACAATTCCTGGACTTGGTTCTTCACTTTCTCATTCTCTCGAGGTGTCAATCTGTATGCTTCTTTGTTTGGCAGACTTGCTCCTAGTATTAAGTCAATATGGTGATTGATACTTTTGATGGGTGGCAATGAGTTTGGTAGCTCATCCACCACTATGTCAGTAAAAGTATCCAACAATTCCTGAACTTATTCAAACAAATCATCCATTGAATTACTTGTAAGGATAACTTTGGGTTTCCTCACCACAACGAACTTCATCTCCTATTCTTCCTTGACTTATTTCAGAAGTTCCTTCCCACTCATGAGAAGTATGCTTATGCTGGCCTCCTCTTTCACTCTCTTCTCTATTGGCAGCAACATGTGTGTCCTACCATTCTTCTCTAATGTGTATGTATTTGTCCTCCCATTGTGAATGACAGTCCTGTCAAACTGCCATGGTCTTCCCAATAGAATATGAAATACATCCATGGAAATTACATCACACATAATTTCATCTCTATATCCTCCTATTTTAAATTCAACCAAGAATTGTTTAGTAACAATTAACTGGTGTCCTTTTTGCAACCATGACACTTTGTATGGCTTCGGGTCTGCAGTTGTCTCTAACTCCAATTTCTCCACCATCTTCGTGGATACTAAGTTGTCAGTGCTCCCACTATTAATTATCACCTTGCATACTCTGTCTTTAGTCTTGCAAGTTGTTCTGAAGAGACTGTTCCTCTACATCGACCTTTCGATTTATGCCTCTGGTTTTAAGAGAACTTTCCTCAACATCAGGGATCTTCCATCCTCTGCTCCTTCTGCTTCAACATCTCTTCTCTGTGCTTTTGAAATGTGAGCTTCACCTCCTCCTTCTTTCTTTTTCTTAGGACATTCCCAATACATGTGTCATGTCTTTCCACAGGCATAACATCTTACGTCTCCTCCTCCTCTTCTTCCTCTTCCTCTAGAAGAATTTCTTCCACCACCTTGTCTTCCTTGGGAATTTTCTCCTCTTTTAGAGTGATTTTGTGGTTTCTCAGTCTCATCCTGTTAGCGATAATTCTTGTCACGGGCTCTAGAGCATTCGGGTCTGCAGTTTGCACAAGAAGCGCCCAAGCGCAGTGCACAGAAGAAGTCCTTTTCGGACTTAAAATCAAGCGAGCGGGCATTTTGTTTTCGGCGGCAAGGATTCATCGACGAAGCAGATCAACGGTCGGTGGGTAATCGTAGTTGTGTTGAGTATAGCGCAAAGGTTTTCAAAGAAATGAACAATCAGATTTCCTCGGGGGTCATCCCTCGCTGACCATCGCGTCTCGGGACTTCGCGAGGGAAGAATGCCAAAGTTCCACACTCCAAATCGCGAGGCCGCGAGCTGCGAAAGGCGCTAGCACTTAAGCGCTAGCCGACGAGTACATGTGGAGGGAGTTGACAATGCAAAGGGCTATACTTATATCCCCCCCTTGCGTCTCAGGACTTCGTGAAAGGGGAGCACCAAGGCTCTACCTCCCAACTCGCGAGGTTGCGAGTTGCGAGAGCCTTTGAGATTGGGCCCACGGTTTTGGTACCTGGTCACGGAGGGACATGTCCGAGGAAAAGGCGCCAGTGTGCACAACGTAATAAGGCAGGGCCCACAACACTGATGAGATTATCCGAGCCGTTCGATCTAGATAGACACGTGGTGTGCGATTAAGTTGCGTCAGCGTTTCGCCCCTCGCGACTCCCAAATGAAAAAGGTAGCTCTGGTATTTTGCGATGTCCAAGGTGCCGAGAGCATTCAAGGCCAGGGCCCACAACAGCATGAGAAGGATTCTGAACTTTCAGATCTAGAAGAACGCGTGGCGCTAGATTTAAGCCGTCTCAACGTCTCGCTCATCGTGGTTTCAAGAAGCCGGAATTAACTCCCTCCTTTCGCGAACGTCGAAAGCGCTTTGGGAATAAGCACAGGACCATGGCCCATAGTCACATGGAAAAGGAAGGAGCTATGGTAACGGGGGCCAAAGGCACCGAGTCCAATTGCCAAATAGATCGTTCGATCTCCAGGTACCATCTGATACGATCTCGCTCCCGACCTTCGCCTGAGGTAAATTAAGGTGAGAAGGGGTAGGTGAAACCTCTCCTCATGCATTAAGCGTAAGGTATGGAAAGTCTGGCAAGTGGTCTGCTCAAGAAGGTCCTGTGTACCCAGTTCCTCAAAGAAGCCATGCCGAAGTCTTCGAAGAGACAGAAAATTCTGCACACGCTAGCTCGACAATTAATAGCTCAACTACCCTCCCCCTGCAGGGGCCATGTGCAATTAAGGTGGAGACAGACAGAGAAAGACTGTCCGAATTTGATTGAAAAGACACCAAGCCTTGGGTGTCTGGGCACGCCTCTCTGGGGCAAATTTTCCTGAGTATATAGTCTCAGTCCTGGTAATTTTGTAAGGGATCGATGGTTGAGATGAGCTCTCGGTGGTAAAGTTTTAATGAAGCATTATTTCTCTGGTTATGTATGAACTTTTGAGACTTCTTGCCTTATGAATGTTAGTTTCTTTCATGTCTTTGTTTACACTGTGTTAGAGCAGCTCGGAATTAGAGGATCCAGTCGAGCTGTAGCTTTATAGGATGATGTTGTAATGGATCACTGTAATAGTTGCAATGTCTCTAATCAGTTCTTGTGGTTTCCCCAGTGCTGAGTGACTTGGAATTGGAGGATCCAGTCAAGTCCCCTTTCAGTTCCTTGAGACCCTGAATCAAGCGGATCTTGATTTCAGAGTCTTTCTTCTGCAAACTACCAAAGCCTATTGCCCAAGTTGTTTGTTCACTCTTCTTTCTAATTCTTCCACCTGCTCATCTTTTAATCAACCCACTAGCTGAAGTTAGGATTCCAGACCTCCTTGGTTCTTTACATACCAGACCCAGTCCCTGAGTTAGAATGATATTTCCTTGAGTCTTACCTCCATTTGATCATCCCTTTAAACAAATCGTGACATTAAACTGATGGGTGTCAGGCTTTTCTCCTGCAAGCAATCCAGGAGTGACTTCCGACGCTAACATTTTTGGCGTCGTTGTCGGGGACGAAGTTGAATATTTTCCCTGGGCAGAACGACAACGATCAGTTGATTTTGAAGGTGCATCAGATATCAGAACTATTGAGATTGCTATTGTGCACCTGGCGACTCCACTGTGACGACTCCGCTTGGGATAAACTGCTCTATTAATTATGGCTTTCAGAGGCAGACATACGCGGTCTCATCCACAGCTGCCTCTAGCTACACCTGAATCTGACCCAGAAGTGGTGCTCAGGAAAGGAAAGGCCCCGAAAGAAGAATTTTCCATTGCCGAATCAGGTAATAAACCCTCTCCTTTCGTAAGAACTCCGTTTTCTCCTCCTCAGATTCTCGGCCGGCCTGTTTCTGCAATTTCCCGTTTCATTAATTTCGAGAGTGTTCCTGTGGAATTTTCCCCTCTTGGTATGGTACCGGAGGGACGAGACCTTATCACTCCCCTCTCCCCCGAGACTGTACCTTGGCATTGGTCCGAGACCACTGAAGATCTTCCCGCTCCTATATTTACTACTCCTGTGCAAAGAAGAGCGCCTGCCAGCTTGAGCTTGTTAGCCTCTTCCTTAAACCCCCTCTTGGTTCCCACTCCACTTCAAAACTCATTCCCAGTAGCCCCTTCGCAAACTCCTTCTCCTCTGAGTTCTCCTCCATCTAATATCCCTATGGTTGGTGCTAATCCCCCTCTGAATAGGATGGACACCATAGTCGTGGCCAGATACGCCCCCTTAGTCCTACCTCATCCTATGAATCCTCTCCCTGTTGGAGATTACTTGAAGTATATGCCCAAGTTTACTGGGAAAGGGGACATGACTGCTGAAGAACACTTGGCTGCTTTCTACAGTTATGCAGACAACCTGAACATTGAAAATGAAGATGTCTGGATGAGAGTTTTTGTCCAGATCTTGGATGGCAAGGTGAGGAAATGGTTTAGAGGATTGGCTCCTGGATCTATTGCTGGGATTGAATCTCTAGATAGTGCTTTTCTGAGGCAATGGGGCGATAGGAAAGATTTCATGTATTACATGACAGAGTTGGGGTCCCTGAAGAAGATGGATGGAGAATCTATCTCTGACTTCTCCAAAAGATTCAATAAGATGTATAACAAAATCAATGCCAAGATAAAGCCTTCAGAAGCCTCAGCCAAGATTTCTTATGCTAGCGCATTTGGCCCCGATTTCTGCCTTTTGTTGAGAGAAAGAAGAGCCACCACTTTAGCTCAAATGCAAGATGCAGCCATAGAGGTGGAATCTAATGTGTTAGCCGCTGACAAACTGAGGAGCAAGGCCAATGCAGACAGGAGAAAGGGAAGGTCGGAAGCCTCGACTTCTGACCCATCGGTGCCTCACCCTCAAGTGAACGAACTGACTAAGATGGTGAAGTCTCTGTCTACAGAGATGGAGAGGATGAGAGTGGATGGGAGGAAAGCATATAAAGGCCCTCAGATCGCCGAAAATAAAGGAGGTTTTAGGAGGCCAAACAATTTTACTCCTACGAATATGCAAAGAGAGAGGGGAAGAGACAGAGAAGACCAGAAAATTTAGACCCCTTTCCAAAACAATTTTGTGGCCGAGGAGGAACAAGAAGGAACAGGTGAGCTTGATCTTGAAATCCACTTCTTAGAGGACACTCCTCATTTTCCTCATCTTACTCAAGTAGCTTATGAGGAGTCTCTCATGGATATTCAACTGAATGAATTGAGCAAAGGAGATAAAGATGGCGGCAGCCGAGGCAGGTACAACCTGAGGTCCGATAAAAGGACAACAACACCTGATATTTCTGAGCAGTCCACTGGAACAGAGAAACCCGCTAATCAAGCAGCAGACGACCACAGAGGTAAGAAGACCCAACCCCCCTCTCCTATGATTCATAACCATGCTCCCGGAGTAAGAGAAATCCCAAAGCCTGCAACTCTTTTTGATTTCGGACATGAGATTCAAAAGATCAGAATCCCTGTGCCCCTCACCGAGCTAATTAAATATGGAGAATTAAAAAAATGCTTCTCTGAGCTCTTATAGTCTGAAGCCTCATGCCCTCCCACAGACTCCATAAACCTCCAAGACAAAAAGCCAGCAGTTGTCCTAGGACCCATGGTAGAAGACAGAGATGATTCATCCCCTCCCTTCTACACTTCCCTGAACATACATGATAAAGTGCTGCATAATTGCCTTATGGATTCAGGGGCCTCTCACAACCTCATGCCCAAAACTGTCGTGGAGGAATTAGGACTAGAAGTCACCCGAGCCTATCATGACCTCTATTCTTTCGACTCCAGGAGAGTTCAGTGTCTTGGAGTTATTAAGGACCTGGTTGTGACCTTGTTTCAACTGCCCATGAAAAGTGTGGTCATGGATATTGTAGTGGCTGATGTCCCCCCAAAGTTTGGTATGTTGTTGTCAAGGTCTTGGATAAAAAGACTGGGGGGAACCTTGCAGATGGACCTCACGTATGCCACTATCCCAGTTTTCAGAGGAGAACATAGAAGACTATATAGGGAAGCCCAGCTGGCCTATATAATCCGCGACGAAGCCAACCCTACTAATCACCCCATCTTTTCTTTGGACACTGATTTAGGCTCCAGTTTGCTACAACTCACCCATGCCCCCGAGCCTCCTCTCAAACTCAGAAAGTGACCCACCATTTCCCCTAAATATCTTCCCTCCATCACTCCCATCTGTAAAATGTTCTTTGATGGAGCCTCCTCCGGGGAAGGCGCTGGAGCTGGAGTGGCTTTTGTCTCACCAGCTCAGGAAACCATATTTCTGTCATACAAACTAGAATTTGAAGCTACCAACAATGTGGCAGAATATGAAGCTCTTATCCTGGGATTAAGAGCTGTGAGGGAAATGGGAATATAGGAGGTAGCAGTGTTCGAAGATGCAGATTTAGTGGTCCAACAGATTAGAAACGCCTATCAGGCTAAGCATCCTCGACTCAGGAGTTACATGAATGAGGTATGGGATCTTATTGACAGTTTCTTCTCAGCATTTAACATTTCTTTCATCCCGAGAGAAGAAAACACAGTGGTAGATTCCTTGGCTACATCTATAAGCCTTTTCAAGGTACCCTTTCCGCCCAAACTAAGGTATGATGTAGAAGTAAAATACAAGCCCTCCATACCTGACAATGTTAAGCATTGAAAGGTGTTTGAGGACGATCTTGAGATCAAAAAATTCTTGGAGACTATCGAGAAGTTTTCAGAGCTGCATATCGATCAAGATTCCATCTTTGAGGAAAGGTCGGATGGGTGTGAGTTGCTAAGTAAAATAGCAAAGCATGACATTATTCAATTGCCTAGCAATCACATTCCGAGGGGACTAGTTCCATTAGAAAGGTTGTTTGATGGGAATGATGTGGCAGTAAAGGGGAGAGTTTCAGGTGATGATGCTGACACAGCTGAATGCAACATCGGCACACAAGAGAAGCCTAGGTTTGTCAAGCTGTCAAGGAGTTTAACCAAGGAGCAAAGGGCCGAATATACGGAGTTGCTGAGAGAGTTTGTTAATGTGTTTTCATGGACCTACGAAGACCTCAAGACATATGACACATCAGTCATTGAACACAAGATCCCACTGAAAGAAGAGGCCAAGCCATTCAAACAGAAGCTGAGACAGATAAACCCCATGTTGCTACCTGTCATGGAGAAAGAGGTGAAGAAATTGTTGGATGCCCAAATCATTGTCCCCCTGAGATATTCCGATTGGGTGGCCAATCTGGTTCTGGTAAGAAAGAAAAGCGGGGAAATCAAACTCTACGTTGATTTCAGGAACTTGAACAGAAGCTCCAAGAAGGACAATTATCCCCTGCCCAACATGGAACATATATTGCAGAAGGTCATTGGTGCATCTAGGATATCCATGATTGACGGTTTCTCCGGCTACAATCAGATATCAGTTATTCCTGAGGATAGAGAAAAAACGGCCTTCACCACTCCTTGGGGCACATTCACGTATGCCAAAATGCCTTTCGGACTCATGAATGCAGCGACAACATTTCAGCGAGCCATGGTGATGCAGTCGTGACCCTCACAGTCCAACCGCTTTCACCAGGACCTTCTTCGTCTCAAGCCCGAAGAGTTAAAACACTCTTCCAACTCCCTATGGGAGTTCTCACTACCCACAGAAATCTCCTTTCTCTTCTCGGGAAAATCGGGTTTCGCGATATCGCGAAACTCGTGGCACTATTCTCGTGCAAATCAAAACCCTGAACCCCGATGGGTCAATGAGTCAACGCTCCTGTTCTCTTCGGGGATTTCCCTATCTGGAAATCGGAACATCCGATGTCATGGTTCACTCCTCCCACAAATCTCCAAACCCTGAACTATGATATGCGCGTGCGCTAACTCCTCGCCACGTCACCTCCTCTCTCCACTCTATCGGGAATCGCGGGATTGCGATTTCACCGTTCGCAATTTCTTTGCTTTCGAAAATCCCGAATGCTGAATCCCGACCTCCCGGGATCTGATGCCACCTGTCCTTACAATAATCGACGGCTCCAATTAAATCGGGAAATCGCCTAAGGACTAAATCCCACGCATCTTCTCCCAGATCTAACGGTCAGCGAGATTTCGCGAATCAATCCGGCGAACCCTGGTTGTCTATTCCTCCTTTTATAGGAATCCTCTGAATCAACATCTGCCTCCTGTTCGGTCCTTCCTTGAGCCACTTCCTGGCACTCCTCCGCTGCATCAAGAAGGAACTATCCCTCCTGAGCTTTCTCCTGTAGCTTCGATCTCTACAGAACTTCGTTCCTTTTTCTGTTCTCCCCAGATGGAGAATATAATGCCTTCGAGGCTCTCCTGCTCCAGCGACCTAGATGGTTGAGTTCCTTGGGTGTTCAGTAACCCAGTAAAGGTTCCTTAGTGGACTCTTTCTTCACTCCCGAACTCAAAGAGTTATTTGAATTCTTGTGCCTGCCTGCACGCTT
The DNA here is from genome assembly GCA_009831015.1 of Picea engelmannii. NCBI lineage: Eukaryota > Viridiplantae > Streptophyta > Pinopsida > Pinales > Pinaceae > Picea > Picea engelmannii. The sequence continues at coordinate 163,984 of ML780847.1, forward strand.
TCTTGACGTCCTCCTGGCGGAGTATTTTCTCAATGCCCGCTTGGCAGAGCTCTCAGAATCCTCAGTGATTCTGTCTCTTCTTAAGAACTCTCAACAGAGTTCCTCCTCCTCAAATGCACCGAAATGCATACGCTCAATGCCCACTTGGTAGAGCCTTACAGAACCTTCAACAAGGTTTATGTCTACACTATGCCCTCTCTCACAGAGCCTACCTCTTGAGGTATTCAGCAACCTCAAAGGTCTTCTTCTTCCCGAGTTGTTGATCTCAACCTGTGCCTCAGCACGCCTCTGTCTGACTCCTCAGAGTTCAGAGTGAAACTCTATGCACGGCCATCAGAACCTCAACGTTCTGCCACACCCACCTGGTGTGAAGCCTCAAAGAACCTCAACCTGAAATCAAACCAACTCCCTGCAAATGCATGATAACAGCATACAATTATAGCATAAAGGAAAACACTCACAGACACACACATAAACATAATATCATGTAGGAAAAACTGCTCTCTGTTCATATATTAACAATTGGCAAATGCCTGTATTTTTTTTTTTTACAAGGTGTTCTCGTGCTCTCCTCGTCTCTCTCCATCTGCTCTCTTCTTCTCTACATGCATACCTACTCAAAATGAGATCTGAATATCTCTTTTACCTGAGGGCTCCTTCCTCCAGGTTCACCTACTCTATTAATTTACAATCAATAGCTGTCTAGTATGCTATCCAGAACTAGATCTCAGCTAGATCTATAATAAAGGCCGATCTAATATAATGCCTGCATAAGCACGGCTTCCTATGGCTCACTAGCCTAAGCATTAAATTACATTCAATTCAAATTTGAATGAGAACTGTGCCTCTCTCTCCAGTGTTGAATGCATGCGCTCGCACGGCTGGCTGGCTGCTGACGTGGAGCGATGCTCCTGCATCATACTCCACAGCTGCAAAAATCATGAGCTCCTACTCATGAGCCTCCCCTATAGCTGTTGGAATCCTCCTGGGTCCCAAACAAGTCTTTGGAGCTTCCCATCTGCTCCATTCTACTGCTGCTTCCGTTGCGCTGCTGCTTCTTTCCTTCTGCCCAGCTGCTCCTTGCCGGCAGTGCCTGCTGATTTCAACATCAGCTCTTTGATTTCCTTGATCACCTCATCCAGCTGCTCTAGTGGCTGGTTCTGTTGTTGCAGTCTCCTCAGCTGCAAAAATTTTTGGCCATTGGGAAGATCATCACGATCTCCCACACCTTCATCTGTTTCCAACTTCATCTGTTGGATGTGCATGCCCTACACTTTTACCCTTTCCTCCAGGGCTTCAATTTGATCCCACAGATCAGCCAAACATATGCTGTCTGTGTCTTCTTCTTCTACTTCTGCAACCTCCCCTGTTGCATTGTTTTCAGCTTCAGTGCTGAAAATGTCAAGCCATTCTTCTGAATGCTCCTTTCTTTTTTCCACTTTTTCTGCAAACTCCCATGTTGCAATCCTTTCAGTTGCATGGATGAAAGTATCGAGCCATTCCTCGAAATGCTCATCTTCTTCCATTTCTCCTGCTGTCAGATTTAATGTTACAACACTCCTCTGTTCAGCTACTTGGCTGAAAACATTGAGTCGCTCCTCAGAACGCCCCTTCTTTTCATCTGCTTGGGCAGCTTTCAAAGTTTTCTCCCATTCATCCTTGACAGTCTTCGCCGACTGTTCTGCTGCTGCATCCACATCATCTGCAATAGAAATTGCTGCCTCTTCCTGGGCAGATGGTAGGAATATGTACATTCCCCCAATCTTCACAGGGATCCTTAAATATTCTGTGGTCAGCTGCACCTGTTGATCCGAATCCACCTGTGAGTTTGTGAGACTATCAGACAGTCTCATCTTCTCTGTCAGCTCCTCTGGCTGGCCCAAATTCATCTGCTCATCCCTGCAATGTGGGATGCTTCCGCTGCCTTCCTGGCAGATTTTGAGATCCATCGATCCTACCTTCATCAGCACCCTCTGCTGAATTGAATTCTCCATGAGACCTTCAAATGGTCTCAATTGTTCATCTCTGCCCTCCTGGCAGTTTAACATGCTTCCGCTGCCCTCCTGGCAGTCTTCGATGCTTTCACTGCCCTCCTGGCAGTCTTTGAGATCTTCATCTGATCTCCTTTCATTGCCCAGCTGGGAATGCAAAGTTTCCTCATTGTCCTCCTGACAATCCATGAGATCTTTAGCTGATCTCATTTTTGTTTCCTTGCCCAACTGGAAATTTGAAATTCCCTGACTGTCCTCATGACAATCTTTGAGACCCTCAACTGATCTCAATTTGTTTCCCTCTTGGGAAACCACAAGTTCTTCTTCTCTACCCAACCGACAGTGCTTGAGATCATCAGTCGATCCCAATTCATCCCAATCATCATCATCAAGACCTTTTCCAGTCTCGGGTTCACATACCTCAACCAATTCTTCATTCTGCCGCATCTGCAGTTCAAGCCTCTCTATCTCTGCTCGTATATCAGCGAGCTCTCTATCCATTTCTGCAAGCTTTTCTGCCTTTCTTTTCTTCCTGCGGCCTTCAGTAGCCATCCTGCTACCTCTATTTTCCCTCGTGGCAGACCTGTTGTTGTCACTCCTCATCATGAGTTCAACCAGCTTCATCTTTGCAGTCCTGTAGACTGTCTATGGATTGCTGCCTACCTGCAAGCAAGTCCTCATAGAGTCTTCCGGTGCTCTGTCTTCTTCCACCTGCCTTCTCCTCTCTGCTTTAAGTATTCAAACAGAGTTCTCCCTCTGATACCACTTAATGTGTATCAGGGTGCTTTCTTTTGCTCTACCTCTTCCTACCTGAAATATACAAGAAAGAATTTTTAGCTCTGATACCACTTAATGTAGTCGTGACCCTCACAGTCCAACTGCTTTCACCAGGACCTTCTTCGTCTTAGGCCCGAAGAGTTAAACCACTCTTCCAACTCCCTACGAGATTTCTCACTACTCACAAAAATCTCCTTTCTCTTCTCGGGAAAATCGGGTTTCGCGATATCGCGAAACTCGTGGCACTATTCTCGTGCAAATCAAAACCCCGAACCCCGATGGGTCAATCAGTCAACGCTCCTGTTCTCTTCAGGGATTTCCCTATCGGGAAATCGGAACATCCGATGTCGCGGTTCACTCCTCCCACAAATCTCCGAACCCTGAACTCTGATATGCACGTGTGCTAATTCTTCACCACGTCACCTCCTCTCTCCACTCTATCGGGAATCGCGGGATCGCGATTTCACCGTTCGCAATTTCTTTGCTTTTGAAAATCCCGAATGCTAAATCCTGACCTCCCGGGATCTGATGCCACCTATCCTTACAATAATCGATGGCTCCGATTAAATCGGGAAATCGCCAATCTCAATTTCGAACACTATGAAACTCTTGCCTCCGGAAAACTCAATATGCCAAATCCCAATGGCTCTTGGTCCTTCCTTCCTGCCCCTAAGGACTAAATCCCACGCAGCTTCTCCCAGATCTGACGGTCAACAGGATTTTGCGAATCAATCCTGCGAACCCTGGCCGTCTATTCCTCCTTTTATAGGAATCCTCCAAATCAACGTCTGCCTCCTGTTCGGTCCTTCCTTGAGCCACTTCCTGGCACTCCTCCACTGCGTCAAGAAGGAACTATACCTCATGAGCTTTCTCCTGTAGCTTCGATCTCTACAGAACTTCGTTCCTTTTTCTGTTTTCCCCAGATGGAGAATATAATGCCTTCGAGGCTCTCCTGCTCCAGCGACCTAGATGGCTGAGTTCCTTGGGTGTTCAGTAACCCAGTAAAGGTTCCTCAGTGGACTCTTTCTTCACTCCCGAACTCAAAGAGTTCTTTGATTTCTTGTGCCTGCCTGCATGCTTTCTCGACGTCCTCCTAGCAGAGTATTTGCTCAATGCCCGCTTGGCAGAGCTCTTAGAATCCTCAGTGATTCTGTCTCTTCTTAAGAACTCTCAGCAGAGTTCCTCCTCCTCAAATGCACCGAAATGCATACGCTCAATGCCCACTTGGCAGAGCCTTACAGAACCTTCAGCAAGGTTTCTGTCTACACTGTGCCCTCTCCCACAGAGCCTACCTCTTGAGGTATTCAGCAACCTCAAAGGTCTTCTTCTTTCTGAGTTGTTGATCTCAACCTGTGCCTCAGCACGCCTCTGTCTGACTCCTCAGAGTTCAGAGTGCAACTCTATGCACGGCCATCAGAACCTCAACGTTTTGTCACACCCACCTGGTGTGAAGCCTCAAAGACCCTCAACCTGAAATAAAACCAACTCCCTGCAAATGCATGATAACAGCATACAATTATAGCATAAAGGAAAACACTCACAGACACACACATAAATAGAATATCATGCAGGAAAAATTGCTCTCTGTTCATATATTAACAATTGGCAAATGCCTGTATTTTTTTTTTTTACAAGATGTTCCCGAGCTCTCCTCATCTCTCTCCATCTACTCTCTTCTTCTCTACATGCATACCTACTCAAAATGAGATCTGAATATCTCTTTTACCTGAGGGCTCCTTCCTCCAGGTTCACCTACTCTATTAATTTACAATCAATAGTTGTCTAGTCTGCTATCCAGAACTAGATCTCAGCTAGATCTATAATAAAGGACGATCTAATCTAATGCCTGCATAAGCATGGCTTCCTATGGCTCACCAGCCTAAGCATTAAATTACATTCAATTCAAATTTGAATGAGGACTGCGCCTCTCTCTCCAGCATTGAATGCATGCGCTCGCGCGGCTGGCTGGCTGCTGATGTGGAGCGATGCTCTTGCATCACATGGACATAGCCTTCATCAGGGAAAAGGACCAGTTTGTGGTAATATATCTGGATGACATCACCATCTTCTCCAAAACGGACAAGAAGCACTGCTGCCACTTGAAGAGGGTTTTCCTGAAGTGTCAGAGGTTTGGCCTATCCCTGAACCCCAAGAAATCTTTGTTTTCTATGAAGGAAGGGAAGCTATTGGGCCATATAGTGTCTGCTGAAGAAGTAAGGATTGATCCTACCAGGGTGGAAGCACTTCAGACCTTGTCACTTCCCAGATCTAAGAAAGAAGTTCAGGCCTTTTTGGGGAAGATGAATTTTCTGAGGAGATTTGTCTCAAACTTTGTCGAGCTGGTGAAACACATCACGACCATGCTTAGGAAGGGAAATGAAGTAAAATGGACCACTGAACCCATGGAATCTTTTATCCAAATAAAGAAGGCGTTGACCAAGGCACCTATGCTAATCAGCCTCGATTATTCCAAAGATTTTCTGATATTTTCTTTTTCTTTCTGTGATACAGTAGCAGCAGTGTTGTTGCAGAGAAATGATCAAAGGCAAGAGCAACCTATTGCCTTCTACAGCAGGGCATTAAGAGATGCAGAGCTCTGGTATGAAATCATGGAGAAGCAGGCCTATGCACTGGTGAAAGCTCTCAAAGCTTTCAGGATCTATGTTTTGCACTCAAAGATCACTACATATGTCCCTTCAACCTCCGTGAAGGACATTCTTATATAGCCTGACATGGACGGGAGGAGAGGTAAATGGATCGCCAAGATCCTAGAGTTTGATTTGGAGAATAAGCCGACCAATTTGATAAAGGGGCAAGGTTTGGCCAAGTTGCTGGCCGAATCCAATTGCAAGGCTTTGGGAATTAACTTCATCAATGAGCGAGCTGAGCCTTCCAACAAGCATTTCCAAGGCACCCTATCACTAGCATCATGCCCCTGGTACAAGGATATCTTGTATTTTCTGTAAGAATTAAATCCCCCTGATGGATTGGGAAAAAGCAAGGCCAGAGCTTTAAAGCTCAAAGCGATCAGATATTGCCTCATCGACCAAGCTTTGTATTGGAAAGACCCTCTGGGGGTATTACTAAGGTGTCTGGACCCGCATCAAGCCCAGAAGGTGATATTCGATTTCCACAGCGGTCTCTGCGGAGGTCATTATTTTTGGAAGACCACAGCCCACAAGATCCTTCGGGCTGGGTATTATTGGCCCACCTTATTTCCTGATGTCTGCAAAGAGATCAGAGCTTGCATCAAATGCTAGAAGTTTTCAGGGAAGCAACAACTCAGATCTCTGCCGTTAAAGCCTATAGTAGTTTCAGCGCCCTTTCAACAGTGGGGATTGGACTTCATTGGAGAAATTCATCCCCCCTCAAGTGGCCAGCACAGATGGATTCTGACCGCGACCGACTATTTCACCAAATGGATAGAAGTTGTCCCTACTAGAAGCACTTCTCACAAAGTGATTATCGACTTCCTAGAAGATATTATAGCTAGATTTGGTTTTCCCAGCAAAATTGTCACTGACAATGCCTCCCCCTTTTGATCTGAGCCTCTAGTCAAGTTCTGCGAGTAGTTTGAGATTTCACTGATTCGCTCTACTCCCTATTATCCTCAAGGAAACGGATTGGCAGAGTCCTCCAATAAAAGCCTAATCAAGCTCATCAAGAAGCTACTGGAGGACAATAAAAGGGCCTCGGACTTGAAGCTCAAATTTTCTCTTTGGGATGATCGGGTAACAACAAAGAAGTCCCTGGGCATCTCACCTTTCTAGCTTGTTTATGGGACGAAATTTGTTTTCCCTACTCAGCTCGCTTTATCTATGGCAAAGTTCCTCCAAGACCTCGAAGGAGAGCCTGACAATATGGTCAGGAGGATTCATCAGATGGTGGAAATACGACAGATCAGGGAGCAGGTCATGAACAAGGCTTATGATCATCAGCAAAAGATCAAGCAGGCTTTTGACAAGAAGGGCAGGAAGAAAGAATTCGAGCTGGGTGATATGGTCCTCAAGTGGGATGCACCCAGACAGGATAAAGGCAAGCACAAAAAGTTTGATGCCCTCTGGTTTGGGCCTTTCAAGATCCTTGAAGTATTTTCAAACAACACTTACAGGTTGCAGGATCTGGAGGGTGAAGAGGTTTTCAACAACCCAGTGAATGGGCATTTCCTGAAAAAATGTTTTATTTGAGCCTTGAACGGCTCCTCTGTTTGTAAATATTGCCTTTTGTTCTTTGTTTTGTTTCTTTTTGTATGTTTTCAGCCTAATAAGTGACACCATAGCCCAACAGAAAGGCGACTAGAACTGCAGATGGAGTTCTTAGAGCATCGCAGGGACGACTCTATCCCCCATGGAGCCTAATGTTAGCAATAATTCTTGTCACGGTCTCTAGAGCATTCAGGTCTACAGGTTGCACAAGAAGCGCCCAAGCGCAGTGCACAGAAGAAGTCCTTTTCGGACTTAAAATCAAGCGAGCGGGCATTTTGTTTTCGGCGGCAAGGATTCATCGACGAAGCAGATCAACGGTCGGTGGGTAATCGTAGTCACGCCGAGTATAGTACAAAGGTTTTTAAAGAAGTGAACAATCGGATTTCCTCGGGGGTCAACCCTCGCTGACCATCGCGTCTCGGGACTTCGCGAGGGAAGAATGCCAAAGTTCCACATTCCAACTCACGAGGCCGCGAGCTGCGAAAGGCGCTAGCACTTAAGTGCTAGCTGACGGGTACATGTGGAGGGGGTTGACAATGCAAAGGGCTATACTTATATCCCCCCCTCGCGTCTCGGGACTTCGTGAAAGGGGAGCACCAAGGCTCTACCTCCCAACTCGCGAGGTTGTGAGTTGCGAGAGCCTTTGAGATTGGGCCCACGGTTTTGGTACCCAGTCACAAAGGGACATGTCTGAGGAAAAGGTGCCAGAGTGCACAACGTAATAAGGTAGGGCCCACAAGACTGATGAGATTATCTGGGCCGTTCGATCTGGATAGACACATGGTACACGATTAAGTTGCGTCGGTGTTTCTCCCCTCGCGGCTCCCAAATGCAAAAGGTAGCTCCGGTATTTCGCGATGCGTGAGGTGCCGAGAGCATTCAGGGCTCGGGCCCACAACAACATCAGAAGGATTTTGAACCGTCAGATATAGAAGAACGCGTGGCGCTAGATTTAAGCCGTCTCGGCGTCTCACTCATCATGGTTTCAAGAAGCCGAAATTAACTCCCTCCTTTCGCGAAAGCTGAAAGTTCTTTGGGAATAAGCACAGGACCACGATCCATAGTCACATGGAAAATGAAGGAGCTATGGTAAACGGGGCCAAAGGCACTGAGTCCAGTTTCCAAACCAATCGTTCGATCTCTAGGTACCATCTGATACGATCTCGCTCCCGACCTTCGCCTAAGGTAAATTAAGGTGAGAAGGGGTAAGTGAAACCTCTCCTCATGCATTAAGCGTAAGGTATGGAAAGTCTAGCAAGCGGTCCGCTCAAGAAGGTCCTGTGTACCCAGTTCCTCAAAGAATCCATGTTGAAGTCTTCGAAGAGACAGAAAAGTCTGCACACGCTAGCTCGACAATTAATAGCTCAGCTACCCTCCCCCTGCAGGGGCCATGTGCAATTAAGGTGGAGACAGACAGAGAAAGACTGTCCGAATTTGATTGAAAAGACACCAAGCCTTGGGTGTCTGGGCACACCTCTGTGGGGCGAGTTTTCTTGAGTATATAGTCTCAGTCCTGGTAATTTTGTAAGGGATTGATGGTTGAGCTGAGCTCCTGGTGGTAAAGTTTTAATGAAGCATTGTTGCTCTGGTTATGTATGAGCTTTTGAGACTTCTTGCCTTATGAATGCCATTTTCTTTCATGTCTCTGTTTACACTGTGCTAGAGCAACTCGGAATTGGAGGATCCAGTTGAGCTGTAGCTTTATAAGATGATGTTATAATGGATCACTGTAATAGTTGCACTGTCTCTAATCAGTTCTTGTGGTTTCCCCAGTGCTGAGTGACTTGGAATTGGAGGATCCAGTCAAGTCCCCTTTCAGTTCCTTGAGACCCTGAATCAAGCAGATCTTGATTTTAGAGTCTTTCTTCTGCAAACTGCCAAAGCCTATTGCCCAAGTTGTTTGTTCACTCTTCTTACTAAGTCTTCCACCTGCTCATCTTTTAATCAACCAACTGGCTGAAGTTAGGATTCCAGACCTCCTTGGTTCTTTACATACCAGACCCAGTCCCTGAGTTAGAATGACATTTCCTTGAGTCTTACCTCCATTTGATCATCCCTTTAAACAAATCCTGACATTAAACTGATGGGTGTCGAGCTCTGCTCCTGCAAGCAATCCAGGAGTGACTTCCGATGCTAACACATCCTTAGACTTATGTGCTCTATCATGGGTAAATCCCTTGCTTTTGCTTGGGACCGAGCTTTTACCTCTCCCTCGCTGGCTTTGTTTTTTGGCCAACTTCTCCTCTACCTTCAACGCAAACTCATAAGAATCCTCCACTGTTCTTACTGACATCATGCTAAGCTCATCCTGGATTTCATATATCAGTCCATTTATATATCTAGAAACTTTCTCTTCATCTCTCTCCCTTAGTCTAGTTATGATGTTCAGTCTATAGAACTCCTCTGTGTACTCCTTAATTGTCATCCCTTTTTGTCTCAGGTTCTGCATCTTCCTGAACAGATTGATTTGATAATCCTTGGGCATGAAATTAGCCTTCAACTTGGCTACCATTCTGTCCCAACTCTTTATTTTTTGTTTTCCTTTGCCTCTCCTCTCAGCCTGTAGTTCATCCCACCACAATGTTGCATGTCCTTTTAGTCTGGTGACAACATGTCTCACCTTTATTTCCTCATCGACGTCTTCATAATCTAAATATTTGTTCATGGATCTTATCCAATCCAATAGCTCTTTGGCATCTAAATTGCCTTCATACATTGGGACCTCCATCTTGGCTCTGCCTCCCAATCTGGCAACTTCTCTTAGTAAGCGTTCCTCGACAACATCCTCTCCTGCAACTTCTTCAACAACATTCTCACCCACTGCTTCTTTGCTCTCTATATCACTGACGTCTCTGGCATCAGGTTCTCGTCTTTGCGCTACCTCCATCGCCTCTAATCTTGCACAGATTTCTCGCATATCCCTTTCCATAGCTCGATTGGCCAATGGTGGTTCCACTCGTCTCCTTGGTGGCATTGTGTCGACTGTCTACCTCACACACAAAATACAACTTCAAGTTCTTCTATCTCTTTCACCTGAAATATTCAGACGAAAATTTGCTCTAATACCACTTGATGCATACCCCCCTTCACTCCTCAGGGTTGCGCGACCTCCCAGTCTAGGATCGATCAAGATAATGAGTCTAATTGACTCTCTGGGTCTCTGCTAGACCCCAAACCCACTTACATAGGTCCTTTCTCTAAATGCGTAGGTCGTCTGAGACCTGCAGCTTCTCTCCTAAGTGTTGTTCGAACCTCAATGCCAAACGGGCACTAGCTCCTCTTTGTTAATCCCTTTCTTCCTTGTGACCACACGCTCGAGTGAAAGGCATGTCGCAATTTCGTGTTTCGCGACCCTCGGAGTGCTGCTACCTCCGTTCACCCGATAGCTGAAATCGCTATGAACCGAGATCTACGGTCCAAATCTTTCCTTGATTGACGGCTACGATCAAATCAACGTTTCATGTTTCATGACTTCAGAGTTCCCTTGCCTTTGTTCTCCCGATAGCCGAAATTGTGATGACCCAAGATCTACGGCTCGGATCTCTCCTCAAAACTGACGGTCATGATGATTTTTGGACTTCGTGTTTTGCGAAGTCAAAAGACTTTTCACCTTCGATCCTCCGTTCCCTGAAATGCCGAAATTTCACCCTAGACAATCAACGATCTAGATCTCTTCTGGATCCAACGGCTCATATCAAGTCATCGATTTGGGCTACGGGAATCCCTAGCAGTTTCCCTTTGAATCTACCCAAGTGTGAGTTAGCAAAACGTTGGTCGTTCACCACGTGTCCCCCCCGATGGATGGTTCTGATTCTCCAGCGTTCAGATCAAATGACTAAGATCTTTTCCCCCTTTCACTTACACTATCTTCAGAGTTAGAAGACCTTCTGGGTGTTTAAAGGTTTCAAACCTTTTATCCTTCGACGAATCTGATTCTTGGACCCTTTAACACTTATGCAAAGTGTTATTCCTTGTGAGCTTGGTCTTCTGAAGACTTCGACTTCCCGTGGACACCTTGCGTTTCAGGAATTTGATAACTTAGATTGCGAAGGATTTCTCGAAGAGAAATTCCTCTCGCCTTCCTAGTGTTCTCCTTTCCTTTCTCTTCGACACTTAGTCGAATCTCAAATCTATGCACTCCTTGAACCATATATTACGCAAGGTTTTGGGATCTTGCAGATGATTGTGCACTCCTTGCACCAGTCTCTTTGCACTCCTTGCAAAGGGAAAGTTTCATGTTATCTCTTCTGAGCTTTGGAACCAAAACAAGTTTCGTCAACACACTCCTTGCATTCTATGTGAACACCTTGCACCACTCCAGTAGAAGAGAAACAATTTAAACTTATCCTAACATTCACAGTTCCATCTACTCAAAATGATATTCCTTCATTCATGAAAACACAATATAGAGAATTGCAAACAATGTTCACACCATGCATTGGATCAATTTTCCTCTATTCTATTCCCAAAATGAAAAATGGTTACAACTGTAAATGAACAACCAAAAAATCTACTGAGATCTTCTCCTAATCTCTATTCCAGCCAATGACTAACTAACTACTTTCCTCATCCGGGCGTACAAAACCTCTATTTATCAAAAATGGCTCTTAGGGTTCCCTTTGGCTACTTGTCTACTCTAAAACTTGTCCTAACAACTATCTAGACCAGTCGCATTCTAGAGTCATAGTGGAGTCTCCCACTTCGCTCATAATCATCCAAGCGTGACTCCAAATTTTAATTCTGTCATTGAGTTAAGGAAGACTTCAAAATCTCTTCTATGACTGCCAGCGTTGAGCTCCCGTACAGATTCCTAGATGCTGATGGGTCTTGCTCCACACGAGTGACAGCGATGCTCCTACATCAAAATGACACATGGCCTCAACCCGGATTGAGTCCATCCTTCGAGTCCATACCAGTGCCAACACGGTCTCCACTAACTGCACATGTTGATGCCATAGTGAGGTATGGTAAGACCTCAATGATTCACCCTCAAGTGACGTGCTCTCCTCAATATTGAATCTCAATGGAAGGTCAAAATAAATTTTCCCTACAAGGGTCCACTCACCCCCATCATTCATTGAAATGCTCAGCCCTGCAATTCTTGGGTCCCATGCTAGTCTCTGCCAAAGATCACCATGTGGCCACTGCACTACTCTGATCATGACTGTCTGTTCACCGTATACATACTAGATCCCCCACTCATGGATCCTCAAGATGGAATACCTATGGAAACTTTTCCTGCTGTCCAGAAGCTGCATCAGTAAAAGTACCCCTGTGGAAGTAATATTTTTCCAACCATCTCCATACTTGATCACGAGTATAAAAAATGAGAAATTTTCTCGCTCCATAGAACAAGCCCCTGCAAGACTTCTCAAAACCAATCCAGAGTGGAATATGTAGCTCTCTAGTGCAACCTAGGTCGTCATAAGGTGAAGCACCCTACTAACCAAATGGACTCCTGGATCCCATGGAAAACTTGGAAGTTCATCACTTCCAATCCCCACTAAATGCTCATGTGTCATAGTGCTAACTGTCGAAATCCCTCCATGCCCATCCTCATGAGAATCTAGATTTGTGTCTCCCTCTGAGATGTCTACTATCCCATGGCCTAAGATGCTCATCATCACGCACTAGGTCTCAATTGTTTGCCTCTGGTGATCAACCCCTATGTTGTTGTGTGCCATATGGACTCTCCTATCAGGGAGTCTCGACCTACCAACTATCCATGTCCTCTGCCACTTTCTATCTTCCCTGATGTTGTTGTCGATGATGAAAGTGGTGGAAAAGGATAACAAAAATATCTGTAACTGACTATAGGACTGGAAAGTATCATTTTCTTTGGTCAATCCCAAGGATTCAATCAAAATCTCATCCACTAGTACACATGGTAAATACTCGCCTATAGTCATCACTAAACCACAATCAACGGGTATAACCGGGGGTAACCTGCTCAAACTACTAGTCAACCATTCTCCATCCATCATCGCTCATGCAATTACTGATATTGTGAAGTTGATCTCCCAAATCTTTGCATGGCTACAAGGGAGAGGAATCTCCATGCTCTACTAAGCATGCCTCCTCCCTGCAATCCAATGCGTCCACCTGAATCTCACTGTACATCTTGGTGTGTCTCTTTGAACTATCATTGACCATTGTATGCTCATGCATGTTCATGTAATCTCCTGTATACACCTTCCGCAACATGGATCCTGGATGTACTACTGGGTCAAACTCGACATGAAGGTCAACCAATCCTGGAACACAAATGGAAGTGTCCTCATAATTTCCCCTGACTCTGGAGTCCCCATGCGTGTGTGAGTACTCGACTGTCTCACATATCCTCATGGAGGGTAGCTCCTGTGACAAATGGACATCCTCGTGTGCCTCCGGATCATATCACTCCCTACTCATTAGTGATCCTAGGTACTCCTCATGCTCCTCCATCCACTGGTTCTCCTCTGCTAAACCACCTACATCCTCTAGCAATGTGGATGAAGTATATATCTGACTCTCTATTAAGATAGATGTAGTGGATCTCTGTCTAATCTCCTCAAGGAGATCCTCTGATTGGGCCTTTGATTCTTGAAGGGATACTTGTGTGCCTTTCAAGAATCCTCGTGTGCTCTCCAACTCATGAGTGAGTCTGTCCACCTCCAACTCCTTCTCCCTTAGGGCCTTGTGATACATCTCGCCAATCCCCAATAGATAGTCTTTGTACATCAACAACTGCTGGTAGTCGGCCCTTGTCATAGTCATCCTCTCCCCGAGAGTATGAAATTCATCCATGGAAAATCCCCCATATGAACTATCATGTGCCACCGATGGCCTCCGACAATAATCTTCCACCAATGCATGTGTGTCATCATTGCATCGAGTGGCTACCATGATCATGTCCTCATTGACTCTCAATTGTCTTGCCAAGTATCGAGACTCCTGATCACATTCCTACTGGGGTGCTACCTCATGCCCCTCACTTCTAGTGTCAACCCTAGAATCCCCAACAACACTCTTTGCAAAATATAAGGCACTAAACTACCCCCTGCCCACTGTGCTACTGGGTCCTCCTGTATGCCACTACACACCATCACCAACTGCTAGCTCCCTCGGAATCACACTGGATCATGTATGAGAAGTTGTATCCTCCTGTGCACTCACCTTGCTACTATCATTTGCATTTGGATCCCATACAGATGTGTCCATACATGTGATATGGCCATCCTGACCAATAAGGAGTGCATCCTCATCACTGTCGATCGGTCCTGGAAGTAAGTATCCCATGAAACTGCCAGTCTCCCCATCCTGATCAAACAATGGAGTCTCCAAAAGAATTGACTCACTCTCCTCACACTGATACGTATGTGTAAGGTCAACTGTCTGCATGTGTTATCTCTCCTCCTGGGTCTGTGGATCCATATGTCCCTGGTGTGCATCCCTCACACAAGGTTCTTCCATCATATCTGAAATGCCACTGATATCCTCATGTGTCATGGCTATCATGGGTGTCTGAAAAGATGACAAATGTGTCATGATCATCATAAGAAGCTCATCAGGTCTAGGTGCTTACACGTGTGAATCTCCACTCGTGTCACCACTCTGTTGAAGTGTAAGTTCATCAACACTATGTGATATGACTTCTAAAGAACAAGTGTTATCATCTTGTCCATCCAACTGTCCCTCCAATGCGCAAGGGTCACTATCCTCCCTGAGTGCGCAAGAGTCAGTAGCCTCCTCGAACTACTCTAGATATGAATCTATGGTTTCATCCCCATGCATCTCCTCATCCTCACTGTCATAGTGCACCTCAATAATGTGTCTCTTACCTTTGCCCCTACATCTATGATCTGGTTCCCAAAGCACTTTGCAACTGTAGCAACTTTGTCTGCTCTTGATGGGTGTAGGGTTAATCTATGCTTCCCTCCATCTAGTTGCTATGGCTTTGTTTCCCTCTGCTATGTTGACCCAATATGTAACCTCATATTTGCTCCACCTAGGATTTTTTATGGATATAAAATGTTGGAGTGTTATTTGAGCCCTAAATCCCTCACTAAGGGCGTAGTATTCCCATTCACAAAGTATAGTCTCTTTAACAAAGTCCTTAATATCCATATCTACTATATTTCTGCATGCTCTAATCCCCACTGGCTAGGAGGATCAACGATATGATACCACTATAATGTTCCCAAGCCAAGATGCCAAGAACATTGTGTTTTTCATGTGACTTTTAAACATTTTCTAGTTGTGGCATTTTGTTAAACACTTTGCAGTCTTAAGTCTCATGAGTTGCGCTGGGGTTTAATATGATGGGTTTTTTGTGTGTTTGCAGCAATAATCAAAGAAGATATAGCAATGGAACAAACCTCAACAATATGCAAGATCAACAATACAAGAGATAACCCAAAAATACCTCAGATATGATATTATTCATAATAGAAGAAGACCTTGATATAATGGATTTGCAGATCCGGTACAATATGGCTAAAAGCTAGTAGCAAAATGAGGATAACCCTCAAGGAAGATCAAGAAGAGAAGAGACAAGCCTCCAAAGGCCACATGGTTGCCGAAGATGAATGACAACTGAGATCTCCACCCAATGTTGGATCAAACCCTCAAACTAGATAAGTTGCGCCCTGCTGGAAAACTAAATACCCCCAATAATTCGGCCTTGCTTCTAGAGGCCTCCAAACACTCTGAAAATGGCTGGGAGAGTAGATCAGGCTAAGACCAAACTCTTGGTGAAGTCTCAAGCTGAACGATGAATTTATGACCATCCAAATGAGCAAACCCCTAATTGGCTTGCGCCCTCATGGATGACTGAAGACCCAATAATTCGACCTCTATCCTAGAGACCTCCAGATGCTCTCAAAATACATGGAACTATAGATTGGGTTAATGGAAAACCCCTGACAAAGTCTTGGGCTGAACAATGATGAACTGACCCTCCAAAAGACAAGATCCTCAATCTGTGGTGTGCCCTCCTCTCTTTGAACCTGTGTTGAGCTCCAATAAATAATACGTTAGAGAAACCTCCTTTGAGAAGGGCTAGGAAAGGCGCCCTAGGCCCTCCAAAGAATACCCATAAGTCCTTTTCCTTAGAATCCTTCTTCTCTGCCTAGATCAAGCTAATCTCCTCAAGCTGGTGCACCCTCCTGCTGGAAATCCCCTGAAGTTGCGCCCAAGCTCTCTCTAAACCTGTAACTGATGTAGAAACCTCTTGTAACTGAGTAGATCTGATGTAGAATGGCGAGGGAGGAATCTTTCACCTTCGTGACCAAGCTTGGACCAGGGTGCATGATATCTTTCACCACTGAGGTGATCTCTAGGGTTTGTTAACTCAAAACCCTCAAAACCCCAAGTGTATGGGTTCACTAGCAAGAAGCCAAATATCAAATGATAAAACAACATAATGAGAGAATAGAGGCGATGTCTCTCTTTTATCCTCTGTGCTCACCTTGTCTCTCCTAGTGTTTTTTACTTTATTTAATTATTAATTAATTAATTAAATCACTTTAATTAATTAATTAACCATTTTACCTCTAAAAAGTAGTTTATCCCTCATTGTGGCTTCCTGAGCCACTGAAAGTCACTTCTCATCATCCTATCGTGTAGTGATATTACTCCCGATTCTAATGAGCTATTACACTAAGAGGTTCCTCCAAGTATTATGCCCAATATGACCTCCTTAGTGAATTTAATTAACATATAGCCCAAAATAACTCAAAATCACGGAAATTGTCGGAATGCAACAGAGCCAAATCCAAGTTGTGCAGAATGGATCATAATGATGAAATAAGATGAGCGATGAAGCCAGACCCCAAAAAACCCCTCAATAGCTCATGTACTCGCTATAACCTCCATCTAGCTACTCTCGTCATCATAACACTCGATAATATAATGATATCCCAAAGTGGGGACATTGCAACATAGACTAAGGAGTGGCAAAAGTAAAGAATATATATTGAATGGTTTAAAAGGGATATTGCTTGGGTTTTTAGACAACTGGGGATTTCCAAAAGTGGAAAGCAAGGACTTATAAGGAGTGGCAAAAAGAAGGATTAGATATCGAATGGTTTAAAAGGGATATTGTGTGGGTTTTGGTAGAGCTGAACATAAGGGAGGGGATTATGATACTTAATTTAATTTGATTAAGTCACGTGACTTTATTTTTCATAATGATTGGTATAAGTGGAGAGATTATATATTAAGAATTCTAAGTTGGCGCTGACGTGGAATCCTTACAAAGTTGATCAAGATAGTTTAAAAGGATATTGTGTGCGATTTTGGTGGATGTGAGCATAAGGAAAAGGAAATGAATTATGTTATTTTATATCATTTCACTGTATCATGGAGAATTTATTTCTCTTCATGATTGGTGGTGGCCGAGGGAACACATATTATAATTCAAAGTGGGCGGTGATGTGGATTCCTTTCATACAATACAATGTACCTCCCTCCCTATTATTTTAGAAATTACTTCCTAAATGGTTTATGTACATCTTTTCAAAGTATGATTTATTTAATTAAAAACACACATCACAAAATCAAAGTCGATAAGTGTATATAGACATTATCGACCGACCACCATGTTAAATTCCATTGGGAGTTAGCATCCTCGACCATAATGGTATCTTATCAAATATTATTTTCACAAAATGACGTTAAATGAGCGAAAATAACTCTCTAATTCCAGTGATGAGGGCCCAGCCCATGTGCTCTGAGCTTGAAGTCGATTAGACTGGGCAGGTCATCAATTTTGTTGGAATGTGGCACGCGTGAGATTAGAGCCAATACTGTTCCAACTGCCACTATACGAGAATCAGAATGGCGAGTATGGAATCATGGATGCATCATATTATTGTGTTTCCTCCACGGGCTTATGTTGGAATTACTGTTTCCATGACAATAATAATTGATGCAATCTCATAGGCTTCCGTCTTCAGATTCTTGTCGACGTCATATGCTAGCGCAAAATTCCACATAAAACAGCAATTTCACTGCCACAGTCGGCAACTTCATCTTTTCTGTCCAGTTGCAGCCTTCAAATACATCGCTGACTTGCCTACCATTAATTCTAATTGTAACAACGGCATCCATGGCATTGC
>ML780847.1:191013-232785 GCA_009831015.1 Picea engelmannii
GAGCCGAGTTGTCAAATTGTCCAGTATACAAGTGCTACAATGATGGTCAGAAGCGTTTTGACTTTAAATGTGTCGATGGAAAGCTCGAAGAAGAGGGAGAAGAAAGAGAGGAAGCCGTGTGATTGCAGAGTGAGTTTCAGTGCCGAGGAAGACCAGATCAGACAGATAGATGAAAGTTCTAGTGTTGTAACCTTTTGTTATGTTTTGTAATTTGTGATTGTGATATTTGTAATGTAAGCATTAAGAGAGGGTGTTAGAGATAATGCTTACAGCTATTGTAACTATGAGTTAGCTGTTGTAACCGTGAGTTTCTAGGTTAACTATTACTGTTGTAATAGTTAGTTTCAACTATGACTGTTGTAACTGTGAGTTTCTAAGTTTACTATTTTTAGCTAATCAGATCCACTTTCTTAGGATCTAGATTGCTAGGAGTCAGTGATCTGCATGCTATATATGTAACCTCCATTTGTCTATTAAGTGAGATATATACATTCTATTATTGTGTGTTAATCTTGTGCAATGGCTTCTCTCTTGATTTCTATTTTACTCATTCGGTTGATCTGAAGGTTAGTCTGCTCGATCTGGTGAATTTTGAGAGAAAATCGAAGTCCAGCAAAGTGCCTAGCTTGTCCAGCTCATCAAGCTAGCCTCTATGCTCAATCACCTCAAGAAATTGGAAGGAAATATCAAAACCTAGGGATCAACCCTTCAACATCAAGGGTTTATTCTAATCCGATTTTCTTTGCAATTGTTTTTTTTGCATTTAAAAATCTAGTCTAAATCCTTTCACTACAGATCCAGTTCTCTATTCAGTCCTAGTTTGTTAGCAGAAAAGATAATGATATTCTACCTTGTTTTGACCTTCTTTGTGCCTACAGATATTTGTTTTAAATCTGACAGAATTTAAATATCATTGCCTCTATTCAAATATTTTATGTATATTGTAAATATTTTTAGAGCTCTTTGTTTAAAGCCTAGGTTTCCATTCTCTTTTGAGATAATACACCTAGATCTGGTGTTTTATTGTACTCTTTATTGTAAATGGCAGAGTTAAGGATTGTTGAGTTCCTAACTCCCCATAACTATCACACATGGAAACTTAAAATGCAATAGTTGTTGCAATCAAAAGGGCTCTGGCAGCTGTTGGTCGAGGCTCAACCTGTGTTCACCAAAGAAATTGAGAGGTTCGCCTATCAAAATAAAATTGATGAAGCCATGGGCCTCATCAGTTTGCATGTGTCAGATAGCATGTTGTTCCACATAGTTGATTGTAAAACTCCGAAAGAAAGTTGGGACAAGTTGGATTCCTTATTTGGAAAAATCAATGAATTTTGATCCCTACAATTGGAAGCGGAGTTGTCATCACTGGTATCGGACGAACATGAATCCGTTGAAGACTATCTTACCAAATTTAGGTTACTAGTGGCTCAACTAAAAGGGTGTGGAAAAACTAAATTAGATGAAGAGTGCATCTTCTTGATTTTATCCAAGCTACTCAATTAAATGCTCTTTCTGGCTCTAACTATAAGGCTCTTGTGGCTCATACCTCCAAAACTAAGCACAAGACTTGTATAAGTAGAAGAAAGATTCTGCTCCAGCTAGTGAGTTCAACTCCAAGCCTCAACAGAAAACATAATCTTTTTCTCCATCTTTTAAGTCTGGGGAGTCTTCCTCCAAGACAAAGAAGAAAAAGTCAAATGACACCTGTAGTTTTTGTGGCGGACTTGGGCATGTAGAATCTAAGTGTTGGTTGAAAATTGAAGCTTTGAATGAAGCCATGAAGCAACATAAGATTTCAATACCAAAACCTTCTTCTACTAGTGAAGGACATGCTTTATCAACTCAAGCTTTGTATGCATCTTCAGATAGATGGATACTTGATTCTGGTGCTTCACACCACATGACTCATTCTCATGAGTTGTTGGCTTCTACATCTGAATGTAGCATTTCATAGATTGTTGTTGGAGATTGTACACAGCTGGATGTTCTTGGATTCGACACAGTGCAGTTAGATAAAGGGTGCATTAATTATGTTCTTCTTGTTCTTGACATCACTGGAAATATTCTCTCTATATATCATATTTGTCATTCTGGTAATGGGAAAACAATAGAGTTTTCTCCTAATAATGTAATCATTCGAGAACTACAAAATCCAGACATTGTTGTTGCATCTGTAAAAGTAGATCATAGTTCTCGACGTTATAAGTTTGCTTCTTTTCAGTCTTCCTTAGGTTTCTCTTTCATTGCACATGTTGATGCTTTGAGTAAGCTTTGGCATGAAAGATTTGGACATCTCAACTACATATATTTGCAACAGTTGAGCACCCAAAAATTGGTGCTTGGTCTTCCTAAAGTTTCTTGTATTGATGGAGTTTGTCCATGCTGTGTCCTTGGAAAACAACATCAAGATCCGTTTCCTAAAGGAAATGCATGGCGTGCTACAACACCTCTTGAGTTGGTATATAGCGATCTCATTTCATTTCCAACTCATTCATTTTTAGGGGCTAAGTATGCACTCACCTTCATTGATGACTTCGCATGTCACTCTTGGGTGTACTTTCTTAAGTACAAGAGTGAGGTCCTTGCTACTTTTAAGAACTTCAAATATTTTGTTGAGAAGCAGTCATCTCTTTCTATCAAGAAACTACGAACATATAATGGGGGGGAGTATTTCAATTAGAGATTCACACATTTTTGTAGAGAACATGGCATTCAACATCATCTCACTGTTCCCTACAACCCTCAACAAAATGGTGTTGGTGAAAGAAAGGACAGAACACTAAAAGAAATGGAAAACTGTATGATTCAATCCAAGAACATGGCACCTTCCTTTTGGGCTGAAGAGATCAACTGTGCAAACTATATTCAAAATAGGATGCCTCATCGGGAAGTACTGCATAAGACTCTAGAGGAAGCTTGGAGCCATGTTAAGCCCAATGTCTCTGCTTTTAGAGTATTTGGCAATCCAACATGGGTCTTAATACTAGTTGAAAAGCACAAAGCTATGGAGAATAAAATCCAACCATTTATATTCGTTGGTTATTGTGAGGACATTAAAGCATATAGGTTATTTGAACCTATTACGAAAGAAGTATTCTTTCGACGAGCTGTCCGTTTTGATGAAGGATTCAACCCCACATCAAGTCCTTCTCCATCTTTAGATTGTCATGTAGAGAATTGTGTTGAACATATTGACAAATTTGCTTTAGAAGATGATAATGAACCTTTTGAAGTTCAACATCAACCAGAACAAAATCTACCACCTGTAGCAATGGAGCATGAGCATCGTGAACATGAACAACTTGATCAAGAATTGCATCTCAGGAGTAGCTTTCGTGAGAGAAAGAGGCCTGACAGGTATGGCTATGAGCCAATTGATTTCAGCTATTCAGCCTCAGTCTCTTCCCCTATTCAATCACAAACAATAGGTGTCTCCTTCTTGAGTCATACTATCTCAAATGATCCACAACAATTTTCCGACGCTGTTGGCATACCTGAGTGGGATGCTGCCATGACAGAGGAGTATTCTTCATTGATGAAGAATTACACATGGGATCTCATCCCTCTTCCAAAGGGACGAAATCTAGTTCATTGTAAATGGATCTATAGAACCAAATATGCAACAGATGGCTCTATTGACAAGCATAAGGCACGTCTTGTGGCCAATGGATTTTCACAAGTTGAAGGGATTTATTACTCTGAGACCTTTTCCCCTGTTTCCAAGATGAATTCTATACGCCTTGTGCTTTCACTTGCTGCTTCCCAAGGATGGTCAATCTACCAGATGGATGTAAAGAGATATTTTCTACATGGTGACTTGGATGAGGAAATCTACATGCAGCAGCCCCCTAGTTTTTTGAAGGATTCTTCTCTTGTTTGTAGGCTCCAACGTTCTCTTTATGGTCTCAAACAGGCTCCTCGATCTTGGTATGAGAAGATGGATAGTTTTATGATTTCTTCCAGGTTTGATCACTGTCATTTTGATCCTATAGTTTACACTCATAAGATGGGTACTGATCTCTTGATTTTGGTTCTATATGTGGATGATTTAATTCTCACGGGGAGTTCTTCATCTATGATTCAGAGTATTCAAAAAGCATTGATGGGAGAATTCGATATGATAGATCTGGGGATTTTACATTATTTTCTTTGTCTCCAGGTTCTTCAGTCTTCTAAAGGAATCTCCATTTTTCCCCAGAAGTATTCACTTGATTTACTTCAGCGCTTTGGCATGGTTGATTCTAAACCTGCCCCTACTCCATTTCAGTCAGGAGTCACCATTTCTTCCAGTTTCTCCTCACCACGTGTTAATCTTTCATTGTATCGACAACTGATTGGGAGTTTGTTGTATATGACTCCTACACGTCCTGACATATCTTTTGCAGTAGGACTTGTCTCTTGGTTCTCTCAAGATCCTCATGAGAGTCACTGGAAGGCAACTAAGCCCATTCTGAGCTACATTCATGGTACTACCAATTTTGGTATTCAGTACTCTTCTGGTGCTTCTCAGCTTGTGGGATTCACTGACTCTTAGTGGGATGGTTCGGTTGATGATCAAAAGTCCACATATGGATTTGTCTATTGTCTTGGCTCTGCACCTATTACATGGTCTTGTAAAAATAACTCTGCAATTTCTTTATCCTTTGCAAAAGCTGAGTATTGTGTTGTAGTTCTTGCAAGTCAGGAGGTTCTTTAGCTTCGACAGCTCCTTACAGAGTTTGGCATTCAGCATGATCGTCCCACCACTCTTTGGTGTGATAATCAGAGTGCCATGCACATTTCACGCAACCCAATGGAACATCAACGGACCAATCACATTGAGATCCACATGCACTTCATTCGCTAACTCATCCAGGATGGTGTTCTCAACCTAGAGTATTTTCCTACTGAAGCATAAGTTGCTGACATCTTCACTAAACCTTTGGCATCACCTCGCTTTCTACAACTATGATTGATGGTTGGGGTCAAAGAAGTTGTCTCTGAGGGTTATCTTAAGACCTCCTTCCTTCACTTCTGTGTTGTTTTCTCTTTAGGGGAGGAGTTTTTTCCTACAGGTTTTCTCCTTTTCTCCACTTATGAGAGTTTGTATTGGGTACATAGTAGGCCTAGTAGCCATGACCCATATTTTTTGTTCTTTTTTACTTCCATAAGTTGCACTTATGGGGGGTTGTTGATGTATAAGTTTACTTAGGATAGGTAGGACATGCCATCCTTCTTGGTTGTTTATGGAAAATCACCATGTGCTTCTTTGAATTATCACTGGAGTGGGTAAATTTCCCATCCATCTACTTGTCTCATTACTTCATGAGAGAGTTATCCATCTACCTTCCATCTACCTTCCATCTACCTTCATCAATGTTGTCTCCTGTCAGCCTATTATAAATAGAGGAGCTCTTCAATGTAATCAACAAGCAGATCAATTAGATTAGTGTCTCTATTTTGTAGAAGGTTATTGGTTTTTGCAGTTGTTTCCTTGAGCCTGTGATATTGTCTTTTCTCAATATCTACAAAATCTGATATTCTAACAATCTGACAAAATTATAGTAATTCCCATTATTCAAGATTTTTATGTTTGTGAGGTATACAGCTAGGAGGTGCCCACCTTCTCCCTCGCCACCTCCTGATATTACATCATTTCAATCGTTGATTACCTCATATACCAAGAATGCAAAGGAGAACCCCCAATCTCGATTTTTGAAGAAAATTGATGATATTCCCAAAGTTCTGATGCATTCCTCAACCTCCCGTCAGTTTGCTCTGCGTTTGGCTGAAAATGGGTTGATCGATTAGTTTACGGGTATGTGGCCCTCTCCGCGAGAAATGGTTCAATGGTTGGATTTGAAATCGAGTAAAAAATCTAGAGACAAATGTCTTTAGCATTTGGTTGGCTTTGAACTGGAGGAAAAAAAATCCAGGGACAAATGTCTTTAGCATTTTGTGGTAAGCATTTTTTCATTTTCCTTATTGAAAACAAATTTGATAGAGATATGATCTTTAGGAGTGTTCCTTATTTTATGGGAATGAGAGGAATGTATTTGAATAAGTGGACTTCAGATTTTATCCCCCAAAATGGAATTCCCTCAAAAGTATTGGTGTGGGTTCGTTTACCCTCCCCCCCCCCCCNTGAAACCCTAAAAAATATAGGGAACACGCTGGGAAGCTACATTGATTGAGTCAAACCGCAAGAAGGTATTCAAGCCTATGCGCATCTCTGTTTAGAAGTGGATCTGGGAAAAGGGTTACCTGAGGCTATTCAACTATCTTTGGATAACTAGTCTGACATCCAGAAAGTGGATTATGAACAACTCCCATTGAAATTCAAAGATTTCCATGAGTATGGGAATTTTGTAAAGAACTATCCAAAGTTAAAGGCATATCAACCAAAATAAAGGGATCAAGAAAAATGGCAAAAACCAAAATGAAAGAAAACATCAGGAAAGGAGACAACACACCAATAGGACCAAGGTGGGATCCCCCTGTCTTCCTCTTCCAATAAAGGTAGAACTCTGAAAGGGGGGGATCGTGCGATAGAAAGTAGCAAAAACAAATATACAGCTCTAGAAAATATTGAAGTTGAAACGACGAAATCTAAGGAGGAGGATATAACATCACAAAATCGTGCCCACCCAAAAGAGGATATTGATGCTTTCGTAACTCAGAAAGAAACAAAAATTAGTAATCATGGGGATCATATCCCTAGTAAAAATCCTATCGAGACTACCTCTGGTGTCACTGTGATTTTGGAAGAAGAAATTCAGGAGGAATCTAGGGAGGAATTGGAAATAGAAGTCTCATAGAATTCAAAGATCAAGAAGGTTGGAAGGATATCTAATCACAATCAACGAGAAAAGAAGGCAGATAGATCTATAAAGATATCGGTATTCAAACCACTCTGGAAGAAGTATTCAAGAAGGAAGGAAAAAGTTGGAAGGCACCCTCCACAAAAGGGAAGCATCCATCCCAACCCTCCAAAGGGGGCACTTCCAAATCCATAAGTAATGAAATTAGTTTCATGGAATTGTATAGGTTTGGGGCACAAAGATGAGAAAGAAGCAATGGGAAAGTTAATCCCAGTAAAAAAACCTCAAATTCTTTTAATCCACTAGACTAAAATGAGAGGGAAAGAAGCCCTACTTGAAATGCAACAATTATGGAGGACAAGAATAGGAGCAATAATTAGTGCAAGAGGAGCTTCAGGGGGCATAGGTACTCTTTGGAATCTAGAAATATTCCAATTGGACAAAATTCATGAAGCAAGACATTGTCTAATGGTCACGTTGGTGCATATTCCTTCATGTAAGATCTTCCCTATCATAAATGTTTATATGCCCAATAACTATTTGGAAAAAGAAGAATGTTGGGAATCTCTTTTGGGCATAAGGGATATTGAGCTTCATCAGAACTATATTATTGTTGGTGATTTTAATACAACCAAGCATTTAAGTTAAAAGGGAGGAGGATATATTGTTATATATCCCTCTAGGGAAAATATGGAAGATATTGTCTCCACCTTGGATTTGTTTGATGTACAACCAAGCAAGGGTAAATTTTCGTGGAGTAATAAAAAAGTAGGTTCTGGACACATTGCTACTAAGTTGGATTGTTTCCTCATTCGTATCCCTATTTTGTCCCTTCTGAATGAGATTTCATCTCTTATTACCCCCCCGGGGAAGCTCTGACCATCGCTCTATTTCTTTATCTTTCTCAAAGGAATAAAATTTGGGGCCTATTCCATTTTGATGCAATCCCCTGTGGATGGAGTATTCTCATTTTTTCCCTTTAATCTCCCACGCATGGTGTTAGTGAGTGGTTCGGTTTCTTGTTCACATTTGGGAGAAAAATATTTAAAGGGTCAAAGTTTTTATCAAGGACTGGGTCAAGACCTATGTTACCACCCCTCAAGTTGCGGTAGTGGAGTCCAAAAGACAACTAGAGGAAATGAAAGACAATGTAGATAGCAAGGAATTAAATGAGAACTCTCTTTGTTGGGAACAAGTAGTGTTCCATAAATTTGTAAAATCCCTTAAGGATGAGGAGACCATATGGAGATTAAAATACAGATCATTGTGGCTACAAGTTGGAGACAAAAATACAACCTTTTTTCATAAGCAGGCCAAGGTAAGGCAATGGAGGAACAAGGTTGAGGAAATAAAGTTACAATTGAGGGAAGTCATTTCCTTTTTTTGAAAAGGAATCCTCTTCACACTTCATAAACTTATACACATATGAGGGAGAAGGAAGTAGTGAGCTGAGTGAACAATTTATCTCACACATTCCCACTCTAATTAAAGAATAGGACAATTTGGAATTGAATAAGATAGTGTCTGAAGAGGATATTTTTGTTTCTATTAAACAGTTTGATCTGAACAAATCACTGGGCCTCAATGGTTTTACAATTCATTTTTATGGAATATGTTGTTCTATCATAAAGTTTGATTTCATTTGAATGGTTCTCTATGTTCATAGATCCTATCAGATGGGAGACGCCACAAATTTGTCATTTTTAGCCTTGATCCCCAAAGAAAAAAATTCTTCGTCCTTTGGAAGATTTCTCCCCATATCTCTTTGTAGTGTATCCTATAAAATAATGGTGAATATTATTGCAAAGAGGTTGAATCCCTTCCTATATCATCTCATTCTTCCTAATCAAGGGGGTTTTGTTGAAAAGAGACAGATCTTGGATAATGTAATTATGGTTCATGAAGAGATTCATTCTAGCTTCATGAATAGGGAAAAAGGTATGATTATCACAATTTATATGGAAAATGCGTTTGATAGGGTTAAGCATAGTTTTTACATTCAATTCTAAGAAAATTTGGTTTTAATGAGTCATTTATATCTTGGATTGGTTAATGTATAAACAATCATTGGATAGCTCCACTGATTAATGGTAGACCAACCCCTTTCTTCAAATCCACTAGAGGTTTAAGGAAAGGTTGTCTGCTTTCCCCTATGCTATATGTTCTTATGGCCGAAGCTTTAAATAGAAGGCTAGAACACGAGCAAAGAACTGGAAGTATCCACTACCTTAGAATTGCTCGAGGTGTCAAGATGATAAATAATTCTCAGTTTGTTGATGACACCTTGTTGACAGGAGGTGCTTCAAAAACAATAGTTAGCCATTTCAAAATGGTTTTGGATCAATATACTTTGGTCTCAGGAGGATTATTTAACAAAACCAAAAGCCACATATATGCTTGGAATATAAAGGTCAATATCTTTATGGGAATAGCACATATTCTTGAATTCTCTTTCTTAGTCGATTGGAAATATTTCAAATATTAAGGAATGCCAATTAGTTTGAAATCAATTCCAGGGGAAGCATGGAAAATCATCCTGCAGAAAATAAAATATCAATTTGAAACTTGGGGAGCAGTGTGGTTGAACCTAACAAGAAGAGTAGTGCCAGTTAAATCGGTATTATCTTCATTTATGATCTTTCAATTCTTGGCTTCATTGGCCCTAGTTGGCATTAAGAATGCTATGGCTCAGGTAATCCGAAAATTTCTGTGGAAAGGTGGAAAAGCCAATGAAAAAAAAATCATTTGGTAAATTGGAACATAGTATGCTCCCTAAGAGAAAATGGAGGGTTAGGAGTCTGAGACCCATAAATGGTCAACATTGCACTGGGGGTGATTTTTCTCTGGATATTGGTGACGAGTGATAATGATTTGTGGAAAAGATCCATTTGTCAAAAGTACCTCTCAAGGGAACGAAGAAGAAGTCTCAATTCCATCCTAGATAGGTAATCAGGCTCACCTATTTGGAAATTGATTAGGGCCTCTCTCCCCTTTTTTCAGGAGTCTCTCATATGGATCCCCGGGAATGGAAATAGTATCAAACTTTGGGATGATCATTTTTATGGATTAGATCTATTAAGAGAATATCTATCCCTAGTGCCTCTTCGACAATGTATTTCAAGCCAAAGAAAATCTTCCCTATATGATATCTCAGACTGGCATCCTAATGGACTTTGGAAAGGGTGGAATCTAGGAACTTTACATCATCATCTCATTTAGATTTCTTGGTCTTTTCTTCGTCTTCTCAATGGTGAAACTCTGGCATATCATCAATAGTAGGATAGTAGGGGATGGGGAAAGACGAGCTATTCAATGAAGGAGGGTTACAAGAACCTGATCATAAGACTCTCGCTGCCAGAAAAATCAAACAATGTATGGAAAAATGTTTGGCATAGTGATGGGATTCAAAAAGTCAATATTTTGTGTTGGCAGTTATCCCAAGGAAAATTGTTAACATAAGAAAATTTGACCAACGAGGATTTAAGGGTCTATTTAGATGTGAATTATGAAGGCGAGCACTAGAATCGACTCAACATCTATTTATGGAGTGTGATTATTCCAAACAGGTTTGGAAACTGGTGTATTTGGAATTAAATCACAAAATATAATGGCCCTCATCGTGCAGGATTTTGGTTGAAAATGAGGAGATGCATATCAAGGAACCTTCCTCAAAAAGTCATTTTTTTAACATTCCTAGAGGACATCCTCAAAGTATGTGTGCTGGAAAATATGGTTGGCTATGAATAAAGCCATTTAAAAAAATAAATTCCTGCATCCATCCTCTGTTGTTGCCCATGATTTCAGTCAAATGGTAAAGTATTTGAACAGTAAAAGTGTTAGAGTGGAAGAAATTCAGAGTTTAGAGTTGGGGGAGGAATTATGGATGGATAAACTAAATATCAAAGTTACACTTTCCACTAAAATCTCACAAACATCATTCTGGAATCTTTGGGTATCACCCCAGGAATTTGGTAAATGGATCTCATCTCAATCAAGCTTTACTNGGGGGGGGGGGGGGGGGGGGGGGGGGGGGGGGGGGAATTATATGACCCTAGAGGAAACAGAGTCATGGACGTCTACTGGAAACTAGGTAATACAATCAAACAATATTGCAAAAGCTTATGAAGTTTACCAAGGGGTGCAATTAGTCCAGGAAAATTAGATTAGCCAGCTTAATATAGTGGGGGAATCTAAAAATAGCATTTGATACCTTGCCACTGGATTCTTCCAAAGGATATCAAGCTAAATTGTATCATTGATAGGATCAAGTTGTCCTTGTCCAACATATCTGCTCATTTTTTTCACATCCTCAGAGAAAATAATAAGGAAGTTGATAAAATGGCTAACAAATATATTGTCTTGGCCCCTGGTTCCTTGGGAATCCAAGGGCAAGTGAGTATTACATCCCCTCCCTAATGAAAGGGGATATGATAAGGCATGGGGCCCTTTGGGTGCATGTAACGGTTGAAAGGATGACTACACATGGAAATTTCATGCATAAGTTTCCCTCTCGTCTTCGCAATCACTTGCACATTCGATTGGATTGCGTCAAGGTTATTTGGCTCATGGAGAAGGACTGTATGTTGATGGCGCAGATATGGGATTTCTCTTGTAGAAGATGTATTAAGACCTATGGGAAATTAAATAATGTAGTACGCCTGGAGCATAATCTCGTCTCTTGTTTGATATATTTGCTTACAGATGGAATGGAAGAAATGATGGGAAGCTATGCATAGAAGCTGGAAGTACAGACCACAAAGTCAAATTTCTTTTCTCAGTTACATGGGATGGATTATCAGTTTGAGGATCCATGCATCCATAACTTTAGTTTAGAAATTATGGTTTCTCAAGATGAGCCTGTAGTTGTAATCTTCAATTGGGTGGAGAATATCCTGGTTACAAGGTTGGGTGTATTTTACGAGGGGAAAAATACGTCATCTCAGGGTGATATTCTAGTGTGTATTCATCCTAAGGGTCCTCTGGTGTGTCTTAATATGAACTAGACATGACCTCTAGTCCTTAAGCAAGGAGGATTTCAAGAGTGCTTCTTTATCTTCAGACTATGAAATTCTCTGTGGCCATTGGGTGGTATTTTGGGGAGCTAGTAGTTCGATGGCATTATGGTAAGTGGGACAAGATTGCATATGATTTTGGTTGGTTTCAAGCATTTCTCAGTCTGGCTAGCAATTTTTTTTATTCCCTGGCCTAGAGGTATTTGAGGAATTTGTTGAGATAGACTTGGGGACAAAATTTGCTCTCCTTTTCTTTGGAAAATTATGAGGCAAATGGGTAGTCTTATAGTGCAAGGTAAGTCCGGTGGTGTTCGGTTCACGGGGGTGGAGTTAAGCCTCCATTTTGGTCCATGTTTGAAGCTCTTAGACATAGAGAAAAGAAAGGAAGTTAATCAGGGAAGTTCAACAAGGGTAGAGGAGACTGTGGAAGATAATTTCACAACTGCTAAAAAATTGTCACTCAAAGTAGATGCGCACAACCCAATAATATCATCTTCTCTTGAAACTTTGGCTTAACATAGAGCGTTAATTGGATAGCTTCAAGACGAGGTAGATTATCTATGAAGGCATGGGGAATATCTGTAGAGGCAGTTGGATAAGAGGGAGATAATTTCATAATACTCTTCTCAGGACAGGGACTCAGGAGGATCTTGCAGACAAGAATCGAAGAAATTGAGGATGTTGCCTGATCTGAACCTTGTAGTGATGCCTTCAGTTGAAGAAGGAATGAAAAAAGAAGAGGTCTAGAATGTCTACTTTCTAGTATAGAAATATATATATTTTTTTGTATGTATTCTGAGTATTTATAACCAGATATATTTAGTGCAATGTAGCAATACTATGAGACATCTTTGGTCTTATAGGAGTAGCAAGAAGCTTTGGACTTTGGTTGAAGCATTGGAGAAGGATTTTTACTATTTTTACCAGCCCATCTTTATTGTACTCAACAACCCTAGTCACACCCTTTTTAATGAATAAAATTCCCACTTTCAATTAAAAAAAAAAAAAAAACAATATCACAAAATTGATTGAAAACTATTTCCAAAAATAATAAAAAACATAAAAAAATTAATAGTGGCATTCATAACCAACACTATACTTTCAATAAGAATAAATTATCAACATTTTGGAAGAACGGTCTACGATATGGGCTACTTTCCCAAAAATGTATGTACTCAGTTGACTATGAGCACAACTATGTTAATGATTATTTACTATGACTAAGGAACATTTTTTCCACTCATGATTATTTACTATGACTAAGGAACATTTTTCCCACTCATATTTTGGAATTCTGAATTATTTTGGAGGACATAAAAGAAATGGAATAATTTTAACAAGGAAGAACCTAGTGAATATTTAAAAGATCGTATTGGTGAGGTCTAACACCTACACAACCAATATATATAAGTTTAATACTAATTATGTCGGTAAGAAGCAAAGAATAAGCCTTTTGCTCACTCCATTGTCCATGTCTTGAAACCTAAAAAGATTTCGATATTGTAAATTCACATAAATCAGAGTGAATTAAAAATTGTCATTGATAATAACAAAAGCCATTAATATTTTCACTCTAGTGAGTTAGAATCAAGGAAGGAAACAATACATTACATCTTTTTGGAGTGAATAATGTCAATGAAGTCCCATTTCTTTTTTCTTTGTTGTTTTCAATGAAACTTATAAGATGGGTGATAATAATAATAAAAAAATATTAATTATCTAAATTATTTTGTAAATCATAAAATAAAAATAAAAATAATTAAAATTAATTGCATTGTATAATTAAAATTAATATTTAAATTTACCTTCATTACAGTTCATCACCAAAAATATTAATTTTACATTATTATTTAAAAAAACATTTTTATTTGAATGGCTATTAATATAGTATTTAGTTTAAATTTACAAAATATTATTTAAAAATAATTTTACATTATTATTAAAAAAAAAACATTTTTACTTGAATAGCTATCAATATAATATTTAGTTTAAATTTACAAAATATGAAGGCAAAAAAATATTGGATGTAGAAAATAATCACAATGAACAAAAGGAATCATCTCATTCACAAAAGGAATCATCTCATTCTATAATTAGTATATTAAAAAAAACATTTATAATTTAATATTAATCAATTTATCAAATATAAAAAAATAGTTTTTATAATTTAAAAAAAAATAGTAAATATATCATTAGTATCTATGATTGATATACTTGAACTTAACTAGATTGCAATCCTTCAACCATTTTCTGGGAAAGAATATGCAATCCAGATAAAAAAGTTCCCACTAATACATCTACATTTTAAAAGCAATATTATTTTTTGTAAATGCATAAAATTCCTTACAATTTTTTTTATGTATTTACTAATTATATTATATTTTTTTATAATAAATATAATAAGTATTCTTATTTTGTAATTAAAAACTATCAAAACAATATCATTAAATTTATTTATTGATCATAAGTTCATAACTCATAAAAGTTTATAAACCGATAATAACTTAATAAATTAAAAGTATAAATAAAAACATAATTTTTAATTATTTTTATATTTATTATTAAAAAATTATATTAAAATTCAAAAAATAATTTCAGAAAAAAAAATCCAAAACATTTCCATAAAAATTAAACACGATCTAACAGTGTAATGCAAACTACTCCTTTGAAATTTGAGAATCAATTCCATCGTAATACAATAACCATTCTCGTATCGATTAATTGAAATTGTAACCTAGACCATTTTATTTAATTATCAAACATCTTTACGAATTGTAGCTTTGTGGGTAGTAGTTAATGATGACCACAGCTTAGTTCATGTATCACATCTCTACATAATTTATGTGGATTGAATTAATGACGTAATCATACAAGATACCTATCCCTAAATACTAGGCTTTCCTTGGGCAATTACAATGCATTATTCTCACTTAAATATCACCTATCACTCTCGTCATTTTGTCATTTCCCCTCGTCATTATTCATTTCATTGTTCAGAATTGCTCCTACTTATTTGTCATCTAGCGGAAGTATCTTTTTTTTTCCACGAGAAAAAAGTGCTCTTTATATTCAAAAGGATATAAATATTTACAAGACGACTTTTCTTACAGCAGCATAAAAGAAATACATGGAGAAATCCGCTATATACTTGATCATATCCAACAGTGGCCTCACATTCATGGCTATATCCATCAAGGCAGCAAGTCCTGCTATGGAGAAATCAAGGCACCAAATCTGCAATGGAGAAATCAAGTCATAGATTGATCTTGTAGATAGGTCCTTCATTGCCATCCTCCCAATAAGAAAATCTAATTTGGCTCGTAGGGAGGAGCAATGCCTTTTTCGAGAGGAAGTCTGCCTCAGAGTTTTCCTCTTGGAAAATATGCTGGAAGGTGAGCTTGCTAAAGAGTAAAGTAGCATCTTTGGTCCTATCTTTCCATCAATTGAGAGCTGCCACATGGAAGTCTGCCAGTCCATTCAGCCAATCGATTGTGAGCTTGGAGTCACCAAGAAGTAGCAAGGTATCGGTATGGCGACTGGCCAGCACTAGCGAAGCCCAAGCATCTATTAGTTCCGCCTTTGTGTTAGTACCCTGACCCACGTTCAATGTCCAGCGAATAATGGTGTGTGTGCTTAGTGCTATTTTTCCCCCGTCTCCACAAAATGCGCCTCCTTGTTGTGAGGCCCCATCAAACCAGGCCACCACCCTATCGACTGGAATTTGAAATGATTGTCGATCCGGAGGCTTTGGCTGTATAGTCTTGCCAAGATTGGCTACCTCTGTCAGAATGTGTGATGTAATAAAATGGAAGGATGGATTCTTGTCATTGAAAATAGCCGCATTTCTGGACAGCCAAATGAGCCAGCAGAGGTGTGATGGAAGCAATGCAAGAGATGTGTTATGCTGGATCCAGTTTTGAAAGCATGCTTTGACATCATTACCTTCCCAAAGTGTGGAAATATTAAGAGCAGAAGTGATGTAGGTCCAAAGCGAACAGGTGAAGGAGCACTGTAAAAAAACATGTAGCGATGATTCCATATCCCTGGCACAAAGCGCACAGCGATTCGGGCCCTCCCATCCGCGCTTTTGCAAATTGTCCCATAGCAGAAGCTTATTTTTGAGCAGGAGCCAAGTAAATAATTTGTGTTTTAGAGGGCCTTGTTCTCTCCATATCCTCTGTCTCCAATTTGGAATTATAGTCCTCCAGTTTTGTGCTGCCAGGGCAAGATAAACATTCTTTGTCGTTAGTAAACCCGACCGGTCGCCCCCGATCCAGATTAGAGAGTCTTGCTGTGGATGTAGACGCATGTCGGAAGCTTTGAGTTGACTTGTGTAGTCGTCCCATTCTGTCCTGTGTAAAGGATCGAGCTGTAGTTCAAGACCGCTCAACCAAGAGTCACACAGTGGGCCAGTTGGAGACGGGCGGTGGAATTGTTGAAGGTAATGTAAACTTTTTTCATGAAGAAGGGCACGCAGCGATGAAGAGAGGCTCGCTTTGCTGCCCAGACCCAATATACAGTCATTTCCAACTTCTATCAGGTGCCTGCCCCCTGGGTACCAAGAAAGTCCCTTTAAAATAATTGGGAGGGTAGAAGATAAATTTTTCCAGATCGGCGAACCTGTAGGTGGATGTATTTCAGCGAGTCTGATCCAAATATGTACTGGGAGATGATGTAAATACTWAGTTGTGATGACAGTATTCCAGAGTCCTGTACGAGTTAAAATTCGCCAAAAGGTATTGGTCGTGAGAGCTTTGTGAAAGAGGGACAGGTTTTTTAGGCCCCAACCCCCCATCGATTTCGGTTTTGAAAGCTCCTCCCATTTGTTGAGATGAAAGCATCTAGTCTTGTTGCAGCCAGCCCACAGAAAGGAAAATGAGAGTTGACGAAGCGACTTCAAAACGGTGGCTGGTATGTGTGCTAATGCCATCCAAAAGACCGGAAGGCTTTCTAGCACCGCTTTAATCAGAACAAATCTTCCTCCTATCGAGAGAAACCTGTGTTTCCAGTTGAGAATTTTCTTTTCGAATCTGTCCAAAAGCCAAGCCCAATCTTTTATGGTGTATTTGGAGGATTTTAAGTGAAAGCCTAAATAGGAGAAGCCCTCCTCAAGCTCAAGGAATTCAATTCCAAAGAGTGCTCTTAAGTCGCGCTTTATGGGCTCCTGCGCAAAAGAATACAAGAAGGAGGATTTAGAGACATTGATTTTTAAACCAGAGACTTCACAAAAAGTTGTTGGGATCGAATGAATGATGGACCACTCAGCAAAATCTGCAACTGTCAAGATCAAAACATCATCTGCAAAGAGTATATGAAGAATATGAGTCAGCCCTGCCACTTTGACTCCTTTCAGGAGGCCCTCCGCTTGTTTGTTCTTAAGTAAGATGCTGAGACCTTCCAGGATCAGTATGAATAGAAGGGGAGAGAGAGAGAAGCCCTGTCGGAGGCCTCTTTCGCAATGAAAGGCCCTTGTAGATTCGCCATTGATTAATATAGCCAGGGTTGCCGAGGAGATACAACCCATTATCCAATTTGATGTAATAGTGCCGAAACCGCTCTGGATAAGAATGAGGTGTAGAAAATTCCAATTTATGCAATCAAATGCCTTTTTTAGATCCAGCTTTAGGAGAATGGCTTGTAACTTTTTTGTTTTAATACTGTGGATGCATTCTTGCGCCACTCCGACAGCATCAAGAATTTGTCTTCCTTTGAGGAAGCCGAGCTTTTCTTCTGAAAGTGCCCGAGAGAGAAAAGGTCGGATTCTAACAGATATGAGTTTTGAGATTATTTTGTAACATAAATTGCAGAGCGATATGGGGAGGAAGTCATTAAAATGCTTGGGGAGGTTTGACTTCGGTATCAAAACAATAAAGGTTTTGTTTAAAAAGGAGCTAACTGTCCCTCTTGTTCTCGAGTCTTCTATGACATCCAGAATATCCTGATGCATTAGGTCAAAGAAATAAAGGAAGAGTTCAACCGACCATCCGTCGGGACCTGGGATTTTCTCTCTTTTAAAGCTTTTGATTACCGCGAGGAGTTCCTCCTTAGAACATGGAGCATGTATTAGATTTGCCTCCTCAGGAGAGATCATTCTTGGGAAAAGACTTGTTGTTGAAGTCTGCGCAGCTAGTGAAGGAGCTGGAGATGCTTTGTAGAAGGATTTGTAATAAGTGTATGCCACCGACTTGATCTCAGCCTGAGACTGGTATATGGTTCCCGTTGTGTCTTCAATCTCCCAGATTTGTTTTTTTGCTCTACGGGAGCAGGCCACTCTGTGAAAGTAGCTGGTATTCTTGTCACCCCCTTCCAACCAGAGCATCCTACTCTTGATGCGCCATCTCTCCTCCTCGTCCCGTAGCAGAATGTTTCTATCGTTCTCTAAGAATCGGATCATGTGTGTTTTCCCCACACTCTTAGGGAGTTGTAACTGTTGTAATAGAAGATACTCCAGCTCTGTTTCTATGCTGTTGAGTTCGGTGTGTTCCCTTTCCTTTTTCTCTTTTAGCCAATGTATCGAGAGAGATTTTAATGAGTTGAGCTTACGAAACAAATTTCCCTGTGCGTCTCCTGGAGTGACAAGAGAGTCATCCGTCCAGACAGAGTTAACTAGAGTGGTGAATGTCGGATCCTTCAACCACTGTGCATTAAATTTGAAAGGTAGACCCTTGTTGTTGCGTCCTTCTCCTATCTGGAGACAAATCAGAGTGTGATCGGACAAGAATGGCATTTTAACCCAAGCCCGGCTATTGTAAGAAGGCAGGAGTAAGCTCTCGGCTATCAAAAAACAGTCGAGCCTTTTAGAAATTTTTGCAGCTCCTTGTCTACCGTTCCTCCAGGTCGGTAGTAGCTCTGGTGGTTTAATGTCAATCAGAGCGTTTTTGAAGAAAATTTGCTGGAAGAAACTTGAAAGTGGGTCAGTCATTGCCAAATCCCCCCAAGTTTCTAGAGGGCTGGTAGTTAAATTCAGGTCTCCGGCGAGAATGAGATTCTCTGCCGCCAGAAGTCCCAGATTGTCTAGCCACTGCCAGAATTCTTTGCGTCCGGTACAGGGACCATAAACTTTTAGCAAATTGATCTGTCGATTAAGTTCAAGGCTAGTCCCAGAAAGCAAAATTCCCCCAGGACTGAGCATCGGAGAGAGTTTAAAAAAGGCTGGGTCCCAAGTAACCAATAGGCCTCCCGAAGTGCCCACAGAGCTTGCCGCACATGAAATCCATCTCGGTCGAAGGAGGTGCATGAAGTCACGAGCCACCGATGCAGCAACCAGGGTTTCTTGAAGGAAGATGATGGAAGGCTGAGTCTGATCAATGATTCTTCTCATGGAGGATTTTTTCAGAGGTCCTCTGACCCCTCTGATATTGAGGGATAAAAAGATCATGGATTACCTCTAGCAAGGGCTTTGATGCCTCTAATCACCCCTTGTGATTGATTAGGATTGGTAACTACCGCTGATGTCGAGCCCGTCAAAGTCTTTTTCCTTGCACTGCGAGTTTTTAGAGGAGAGAGTTCTAGACCAACTCCTCTTGACCAGGTAGGGTCGAGCTCAGTTGTAGGTTTTGGTCCTGAGGAAGATGGATGGTCGGGTAGGTTCACGGAGCCAAGAATTTTATGTTTCCCATGATAGGTGTGGAGGGGGAGTGATTCAAAAGGAAGATGAGATTCCTGGGTATCATCCCGTAGAAAATTTTCCAGTTGTGTATCCGAGTGGGAGGGTTCAGTGTAACCTGCTAGGACAGTAGGTTCTTGGGAGACTTCAGCTACAGTGTATGGGTCGGTCTCCGAAGGTAGTAGCGTAGAAGAAGTGTGATATGTAGTAAGTGGGTCGGGGGGAGATGAAGGAACAGTGGCCGATGGGAGGTTTGTGTTTGATAAGGAGGGTTCGATGGATGTATTAGGTAAGGTGGTCGAGAGATTAGGAGACAAACAGGAAAAGGAAAGCTCAGAAATGAAAATCTTATCCGAGGCCGTGAAAGTACTGTAGAGTGAAGGGCAAAGTTCTTGAATCTTACTCACCAGTGAGTCTTCTGGAAACGAGTCTTCACTTTGATAGAACTGTGAGTCAGTTGGTAAGTTTGGAGATGAGATATATCCATTGAAATTTTCCTCTTCTGCTGGGTCCATGATTTCCTCAAGTGGGGGATACTTGTAATAATCTCTTCTCAAGTGCCCAGTTCTTCTGCAGTAGGAGCAGCGAAACAGAATGCCCAGATAGTCTAGCCTCTGTGAGTGGATCTGTCCTCGCCAGTCTATCTCCAAGACCTCAGCTAATCCATCTTGTATATCTAATTCCACATATATCCGAGCAGTTCTTTTGTCTGCTGCCTCTAACAAGTTGGTGTCCAATTTGAGAAAATGCCCTGATGATGCTCCAATCATTTCAAGTGCTTTCGGGTTCCATAGCTGGAGAGGGAGGCCTGGGAGGAGTACCCAGGTGTGTCGGAAGCTAAAGAATTCTGTAGTAGGGTTAAAACCTAGTCTCCAACGCTTGAGCATGAGACTTCCCCCATCGATGGGCCAAAAGTCTCTCAGGATTAATGCAGAATCTTCCATGGACTTAAAAATGAATCCTAGCCATCCATGTTGTAGCTAATGATACTTTGGAAGGTATCCGAGAATAGGTTTCCAAGTTGAGTCCATCCAGTCTTCGAGCTTCTGCTTGCAGTTCTATTTGTAGGCTACACGACCAACCAAAGCACACAGTGCTAAGTTGCATGCTTCGGTAAGCCCGATATCCATACCAAGCACAAGTTTGGGATGCCTTCGTTTGGGATTCCAAACCTTTTTTGGGCGCTTCTGTGATCCAGTTTTATGGAGTGTGGACGAATGCTCCAAAGTCTTGTTGTGTGTTGGTGAACTGGTTTTATGGGGACCTGAGGCGTGCTGTGAAAAAATGGGTTGAGGGGAGACAGGACGAAGCTCATCCAAAAGGGGTAGGGTCGGGTCATCTGTTAGTGAAGCAGATAAATGATGAGTCCTGGCAGAAGTGAAAGGAGGAAAGTGACTAGAAGCTGGGTGCGAAGGTGCGACTGATGTCTTGTTGGACTGATAATAATTTGCACAGAGTTCATCTATCTTGGACAATGTTTCTGGGTGGTCCCATGGGTCCCCCAAGTTCCCAACAGGTTTGCACCCTTCTTTTGTCCCCATGTGTAGTTTTAAGAGTAAAATAAAACTGAAGGACGCAAATCACGGACGGATAGCACAGGCAGGTAGGAGGATCCGACCGATAATGGTTAATTTTTTATAATGAAAAGTGGTCAGGGGAAGGAGAGCTGTGTCAGGGAACACTCAGAGCAGTTCAGGGAAACCAATGCTAGTGATGGAAAGTGTGGGTAGAGCCCAGATAAGGTCTGGAGGGTTGTGAAGTTGCCTGTCCAAGTATCACCAAAAGCGTGTGCAAATAAAAAAAGAAATGAAAGTAGTATGCAGCTGGTTGAGTAATGAGAGACCTCTCATGGTCGATGATACCATCCGGAAGGTAGGAGGAAGGCGAAAAAAGTTGAAAGAGAAAGCGGAGCTAACTGCAAGGAGATTACGACAGTTTGTAGGTGCCTGGTGACCGTCTGTGTATGGACATTCAATCATGGCTCCGCCAGGTGAGTGTGCTGGAACCAATGTCTGGTTCAAATATCGCCATGGGCGCCAAAATCACCAGAGCGCCTTCTCTCTCCAAAAAACTCATCTAGCGGAAGTATCTAAGGGTTTAACATAATAAAATATTAATGTAAATTATCTCAATTTGCTTAAATTTTGATTTTGTGATGATTACAATTGAAGTACACGTTAATTTAGTACCAACTTGCTTAAATTTTGATTTTGTGATGATAACAATTGATGTACACTTTAATTTATTGCCGACTTAAGAAAATTGATAATAAATTAATTGATTTTCTTTGTCATTTTATTTATGTCTGACATTAGGTTTTTTTTGGTTTTCATGATTAATAATTTGACTTTAGGTTTTTTTTTCTTGTTTTCATGATTAATAAGTTATCAAGATAAGTAATGTTACATATATTGTGAAATTAAAACTTAATGTATGTATTTGACTCTATTAATGATTACTACAATGCAACAAATATGCAATTTTCATATAAATTATAACAAAATATTCACATATTGACACTAGACACTAGTACAACAACTAAGAGACACAATAACAAAAACAAAAATGATGTACAAATGATGTATATTGATTCTAAATGGATTATTATATAATTTGTCATCTATATTTTTGGTATTTTTTTGGTGGAAAAATTGGAGGAATTGGCTTGCATGGCTTATTTTAGGGGCAAGTCATAGTTTGATGATTTGAGGTTTGGAACCTTCTAGAGCCATTTTGAGGCATCAAATAAAAATTTTGGGGTCAAAATTTTGTGAGCATAGCTTGCAGTACCTCAAAGATGTTATACACATTGAAAGATTTACAATGGTGTGGAAATCACCTCAATCAGAGTTTGTATGTAGAAGTTAGGCATCTCACAAGTTGACCTATGTTGTTGACCATCGTGGTATCGAGTGGATTCCACATCAACCCCCATTACTCACACATATGAGATTAGTCACATGTGGATTTTCAAGATAATTATAGAGCGTCCAAAAATATAACACTTATTGAGGGTTGAGGAATGCACAAAATCTAACCCTCACCCTAGATATCTATCGGGCTGCGTTAAAACATTGGGCGACTAGAAAGAGAAGGGGTTCCATTCTTTTATTATTGTTATTGTTCCATAGTTGAGTAGAGCGTCTACGAGTGAGATATTGAAGAAGAATAGAGGTGCTAGAAGATTTTGTAGCATCCACTTAAGCCATAGTGTCTCTGGAAACTCCATCATGAGAGCCCCCTTTCTTTGTACTTGCATTTCATAACTAAGAAAAAGAGAGAAAAACATATGCCTCACCTTCTAACTGGGTTTTCTCCCATATTAAGTTTTCCACATCACATCTTTTGTCAATTTAAGTGGATGGTGTGTTCATTTTCCAACTCTTTCATTTAAGTTTCAATTATTTCCATAAATTTGAATATTAAAATAATAATAATAAATTCGAGATCTAATGTAATAAACTACATAATCAATTATTTCATAATATTGTAAGATTTGTTATGATGAACTATTCCAATAAA
Organism: Picea engelmannii; assembly: GCA_009831015.1. Taxonomy (NCBI): domain Eukaryota; kingdom Viridiplantae; phylum Streptophyta; class Pinopsida; order Pinales; family Pinaceae; genus Picea; species Picea engelmannii. The sequence continues at coordinate 213,954 of ML780847.1, forward strand.
ATATCTATAATAATTTACAGATCACTTATACAAAGCCAAACAATACAACGTCAATGAAAAAAACACACATCAAACATAATTAAAAAACTACAAACATTGTATTCCAACAAGGTTGGGATGATTCAACTTTGAATGTGACGATGTGGATTCTCACACTAAGAGAACAACAAAATCAACACACATCAAAATTATTGATGCAACAGATGCATGGTTCAATACTAAGTACAACACCCCCAAGAGAGTTATGTGGCACATCATGAGTACTTTTATTCGTTTTAAAAATATACACTATAAGGAAACACCACAGGTCACGCCATGGTAGTGTATTGTAATAGTGATTCACTATTGATGGTTAGTTAATGGGTCTTAATTCATTTTACTAATGTGGTGTGAGATAAATCACTCTAGAATCCTTACGTTATATGCAACCCTTATAATACTATTACCATATTCTAATTGATTTTAGGAAGCATATGTTTAGCATATCTATATGATATTTATACATGGATGCATTATAATCCCACAAAATTTGTGTCATGGCATCGGTAATTTAATGCAAGGTTGTGTTCTCATATTTTTATCTAAAACAGAAATTTATCTTCGATAAAAATACATGTCAAAAAATCAATTAATAGCATTGTTATTAGTTTTATGAAAATATCAAATACTAACTAGGGTCATGTTGAATTTAGGTTTAGGTGGATCACATTTAAAGAGATACATGTCATAACCTTATATGTCATAATGTAATAACCTTATATGTCATAATGTAATAGTAGAAATTATTTATATTTTAGAGAAAGAGTTTTTTATTAGTTTTATGGATCCTTATGTTCATCTTTTGGCACATTTGGTTGAAGAAACTTAATTAGTTATTGTAGGGATTTGTAGATGGATATTCTTCCTAAAGAGGTACATGATAATATTGAAGGGTTTGTAAGATAATGAGAACATATTGAAGGGTACATAACCAAAGGCTACATTGTCTATGAATCTTTTCTTTTTGCATCTGAGTTTTTGAAACAAATGCATATAGATGACCCACTCATGTGGGATGGTGATCATGACGAAGATTAATTAGAAACAAAGAAACTCAAAAAAAATGGAGAAAAATCGGTTATGAGAAGTAATATAATTATTTAACAAATATATAGTTATAATTTTATTATTTAATGGAAACATTTTTTCATTGTAAAAAATGATTAATATTAAGTACTTATTAACATTGTATATGAGGGTGAATGGGATAAAAGTAATAAATTCATTTTGTTAAATATAGAGGCTACTAGGAAATGGATGGAAATGTCTGATGAGATGTGTAAAAAATGATAGGAATATATAAAATTGTTTAGAAGGTTAAACCCTCATATTCCACTCCTTGAAGAATTACATTATCAATGGCACATCAAGTGCACAAAAGAATGTGTGAAGCATAAAATTCATAAATTAGGACTAAAAACAAAACCAAACTACCTCCCACATAGGGTGTTAGGGGTGCATTCAAGAAGAGGTGGCGCTTTTTAGGTTGATAGACATGTGGGATGTGCATGTGAAGAAGGGAGGAGGGATGTTGGACACCATTATCATTTGTATATTTAATTTGATGTTCAATTATCCACCTTACTTGATAATTAATCCATATATTGCATGAATGATGAGGTTGCATGGCCATGGTCTTAATAAAGAAACACAGGAAATTAGGATTATGAATTTGGATTCTGTTAGAACTCATGCAACATATGTGAGGTTAATTTGTTTTGTGTTTTTGTTGTATTTCCTTTATGTTTCTTATGTGTTTCTAGGTTAATCTTATATTTCGTTAGGTGTTGTCAAGTGGGGAAATGATTGGAAGGAGTCATATTTTCCTCTTCTTGTTTGGTTAGTGGTAGGGGGAAAGACCCATTTCCATTCAAATATCTGGTTGGTGGCATTATTTAGTTGGGTGATAGTGGGTCTAGTTGAAGTCAGTATGTTTGAAACCTAGCGATTTATAGTCTATAGCCCTGTTGGCGTTTGAATACACCAAGACCAAAATGACAACCTCATGAGGATATGAGTCCTCTTGCATTTTTATAGATGTTATACTCCTCTCTGTTTCATGATATTCTTTGAATTCTAGATTTCCAAAATGATATAGGACTTTGAGAAAGTCCACTATTATATTCAAAGAAAGATAAAAGTTGCAGAAAATAAAATGTTTTATTTTAAAGAGGATTTCTGAGAGATGACCAGGAACCTCATACATCACACATTTAAAAACATAAGTAAAATTTCCTCACATCCATCATAGCGAAAATAAAGATTTATGTGACATAAAAATAAAAGAAGATGATCCATATGCATAAGAGAACTTTAATAGAGTAGACACATGTGGAGCTCAAAGGAATAAAATGATAGACCAATCTCAAATATTTTATACTTAAAACTCATATTTATAAAACTTCATCGAAATTGATCCCGACTTAGTTCTCTTGGGATTTCTGAAAAATAGTGAAGTCTATTACAATACTTTGAAATTAAAATGCATTTATCCAGAAGGCTGGGATTATGGCTCCCGCAGACCATAAAAGTAAATATAAAAAAGAAATAGACTATGGAGAGAAGATGGTGGGTGAAGGCAGAGTAGCAAGACCTGGAAGGAAGACAAGAAGAAGTTATCAGATTTCGGTTAAACCTTTCTAATCAAAGAAGCGGAGTAACTGGATGAAAACATGATGAGGAAAGAAAAATGTGATTTGCATAAACTAACTATGATGGTATCTCTCTTTTTTCACTTGCTTGTTGTTGTCCTTTTATTTTCCTTGTTGACAGTTACAGGAACTGTCTCAATTGTTGTTTATTATCCCTCTTTAGTTAATTTATCAATTTCCCTCTTAACCCAATCTTCAATGTAATTCCTCATTGGCACAACATTTATTTCATGCCTAATTTTGATATTAAACGATTCACCTTCTAAATATCTTAGGTCATGAGAAATGTCGTGGATTGACTCCTCAATATCTTGATTTTTCATAGAACAATCAATAAGCCAATTATCTATCTCTTCTTCACTATATTCAATTATGCCATTAAACTTCTTATCCGATAATCCCTTTAATATCTCCATGTGTTCATCAAATTGTTGCCTTGTCATAAACATTGAATTGAAAATTAATTTAGGATCTTGCACCTCACCAGTGCTTCCTGCTAAATCTATCTCTGTGAGCCTTCTGAATAATTCTTCTTTTTTCACTATAGCTTCATTGCATGCTTGGACAATGTTTCTCAAATTCTTTATCTTTTCTTTCCAACGTGCATTTAGTTGTTTGATCCAACTAGTATAAGGCATATCTTCTTCTCTCCTTTTCAATTCTGTCATGTTTGAGACTTTTATCCCAAATGGTAAAACAACATCTGTGTAAAATCCTTCTTCATTCTTAAAATCATCTTGGAGATACTCATGAAATGCATGCTCCCTTGAACCAAAAGAAACATAAATTTTGTATACCTCCTAGGCCTCTATTATCAATGACACTCTCTTTTTAATGTTTTTCTCGACATAATTTTGGACCGCTGTGAGCAAACTTGAAGATCCTTTTAACTTGATACTATGTGTAGTTGGTTTAATCATTATCAAAGGACTGGACAAGATGGAAAGAGACATCAAGTCAGATTCCAATTCTTTGATATTCTCTTTTAATTTGGCATTCTCAGCCTCTATACCATCAATAGAGTTGTTAAGTGCGTCCCCGGTTTCCCTATGAATTTTGGAAATCTGGGACGGTCGGTCGGACTCACATGCATGAAAAATGGAATACTTTGGAGCCTAACACCCACAACGAGGCTAAATGTTAGGTGATGGTCGAAATGTAGATCATGGAACTTGAAGTGAAAAGTGAGGGTAAAAAAAAATGGAGAGTGAATGTTTGAACCTGCGAACCCGCGAAATTGAAGAAAAAGTCCAAGTGTTGAAACAGACTTATGAAATGAGTAAGTGGATGGAAATGAAATCCCACCAACCCGTGAACCCGTGAATTGAAATATGGCTAAGTATAGTAGCCAGAAAGGGAAAAAACAAGGGATAAAAGGAAATGGGAATAAGGGGAAGTATAGAAGGGGGAAAATCAATGGAGTAAAGAAGTGGAGAAAATAGAATGTGGAAGGAAAACATGGAAACATAAAATGGTCTCAACAATCCCATGGTAATCATTTTGGGGGGAGTCTATTAGTGGAAATGAGTGACAATCAGGTTGAAGAGAAGAGTGCAGTAGGTGTTGGAAAGACCAAAAAAGATCAAGGTGAAGCCCTCGGGCTTGTAGAAACCAAAACAAAAAGGGTCCTCCATAAAAATAAAAAATAAATATCATATCTAAATTGGAGGCCATGGACACAATAGAGACATTACATAAGAGGTTTTATAGCTCAGTCAAGGAGGAAGTGGAAATAACTTAAAATTTGGTTAGGAAAAGTTTGGTAACACCTCCACTAAAACTATTGATAATAATCTCTTAAACTAGATTCTAGAAACAAGATATTTCAAAAGTGTTCTCAAAGTCAAGACACCAAATACCTCAAGATGATAGAACTCTACTATAAAAACAAAAACTTTTACTAGGTATGTGGTAGAACAAAAGGGGACTCAACAATAGCTCATTCTATACAAATTGGACTTTATGGAAAGAATATATGATGTCTTGGTGAAATTAGTATGGGGGATTGAATTGGTTGTGGAGGAGAAAAATTCTAATGACCAAACTCAAGGAATAGAGGCTCATGAAGAAACTCAGGTAGTTTACATTTATGTAAAATCATCTTTAGAGGTTGAGGACTAGTAGCCCCAATGTTAGGCCTAAGTTCTTTTTGTCTATATTCTTAGTCTATCTTAGAATGGGGAATTCTTTTTCCCAATATCATAGAGAAAACTGGCTTCATATTAGTAATATGTCATATAAATAGATTTGTTCTTTTCTCTAGTGTTGTATCATGACCTATGAGGAAAAGAAGCTATAGTATAGAAAAGAATGTTAGTAGGCTGGTTTATCATAGGTTGAACCGTTAAGAGCTCAAACTTGAGAATGGAAAATATATACTTGTTTGTATATTATTAATGAATGAATATCTAATTTACCAAAAAAAAAAGAGCAAGGAAAGTGAACTACATACAATGAATAGAGGAATTGGATGCAAAACGATGGTACATGTGGATCATGAAGTTGACATCATAAATTTAAATTATATGTATTTATGTATTTTTACAAGTTTAAGAATAATTATTGTTTTTAATATGAAATTTTGTTTATGCAAGAAGGTACAAAAATATCCTATGATATGGTATAGGCTCATCATTTTACAATGGAGAGGAAATTGTGGCAAGCAAACATGTGATTTGGGAGTGTATTTTTCATTTTGATCAAACAATTCATGCAAGTTAAAGAGGTATATACTCGATAGAAGGATAACTTGAATATGTTTGCACGAGACATGAGATAATTGAGTTGTATTATAATTCCTTTACATGTGTGGTCTTTAGATGTAAGTGGTCCAATCTTTTTAATAGAAGGAAATCTTGTTAAACATGGCCTAGATAGTGAATTATATTCTGTTGACTTATGTAGAGAAATGTTATCATCTTAGACAAAACCGTTTGTGCTTCTAGAACACTATGAATTGGTTTCCTTCCATCTTGATTTATTTGATGAAAATATATGGCTTGCTATTCCTTGTACACCTAGGGGAAAAGGGGTTTTGATAATGTATATGTTGTACTTGTTGCACAATGTCAAGAAAATGAGGGGAAGTAAATGTGGAATTTGGAGTGTAGTGATGTCAAATATGTATATATATATATATATATATATATATATATATATATATATATATATATTTATATATATATATATATATATATATATATTTATATATATATATTGTGTGTGTGGTTTCATATATTTATTTTGTAAATTTTAATGAATCAAAGTCTGTAATTGATAGTGTATATGTTAATGAATCAAAGCTTGTAATTCATAATCTATATTTTAATGAACAAAAATCACCCAATGTTTGGCTCAACTAATGGGTACAAAAAAATATCACCACAAGATAAAGTACAATGATAAAAACCACTAAAATTTAAGCGTTTTGATTACATAATTATATCATCTCCAATATCTTCATTTCTGTTCTTTGATAGCTTCAATGACCATGTAAATGATATATATAAATTCTTGCATGAACTCAGTCAACTATGATATAGTAGTGAACACATTCGATTATCATTCTGATTAGTAATTTATTATAATTCTTAATATTATTAACTTATTAACTAACTATTCATATTACTTATTATTAATGATTATTATAATTAATATTAATTATAAAATTATTTTTTATAATAATACATTATTATTGATTAATTATAATCAATTTCATTAATTAAAAAATAATATAGTTTAACATTATTCAATTAGTTTTAATAATAATAACATATTATTAAATATATAAATATTTTTTATTATAATAATAATAATGGTTAATAAAATATTTTTGAGCTCATATAATTTGTTTGTTATTAAATCAGACATGTGAAGGTATCTCAAAGAACTCCAACAAAAGACGTTGAAAACTTGTAATTATAACAAGGTAATATTTTATGATGAATTGAATCATCAATACCACATTTACATGTGTGTCTCCAAGCTCCACATGTAAATTAGTTGCATTGTTTCCTTATTAGTCCCCGCCCTTCAGGTTGTAGGGACTATAGTAATCGATTCTCTACTTTTGTATTAATCTTGCATGAAAATCAATGAATTTTCATTGTTTTAACATAAAGTTTGGGAAAACATGTAAATTTTTGAATCTACATTTTATTTTTTATCCTAAGTTTACAGTTTGAGGTCTTATTTGGCCTCATGTCGAGGCCTTGAGGCCAACTTAGGATAAATTTTCCATAATTTAAGGAGATTCAACTTTAAATGAACTAGTTTCAACTTTAAATGAACTAATGCTAGACGTGGTGTCTAGAATTAGTTCATAACATTAGATCTTTACGTTTTCTCAAATGCATTTATCCCATAGCCCATATTTTTGGCATCCATTTTTCTTACACGTAGAACCCTTATTCTTACACGTAGAAAACATATAGAAAATTGCTTTCCATGACACAGACATGTCCATGAGGGAAGCATAGCCAACCCTGTATTTCCTCCTCTCTTATGGATTTTCTTTCTTCATATTTTCTTTCTTCGGTTGGGCGTTCTCCATACTATTTCTTAGCACTGGTTCAATCCCATGTATTTTCTTTCCTTTCTTTCTTCAAATGGGTTTTTTGTATATTGCACTGGGTGTTTTGTATATTGCATTGGTTCAAGACCATGATGATGCCACCGCCTTCATCATAGAAGGGTGACCACAAGGCTATGATGTCATTTCCTTGATCACTTTAACAAGATCACCAAAGTCATAGCACTTACCCGGTGTGTTTCTCCCTTGTGCTCAGGGTTTCGACTTTGCATTTCCCCCTTCAGCTTAGCATCCCAAATCTGATCGCCTACATTCCATTATGCTCAGTCTTAGCCATTGATCGACACTATAGACTCTGAAATGACCTGGGTTCTGAATTTTCATTTTCCCCTTCAGCTCATCGTCCTTAATATGAGCCCCTCCATTCCCTTCTGCTCCCTCCTAGCCATTGATATGTGCTATGGGCTTTGAAATGATCTATCTTGTAGAAGGACGACACAAATATTGTAGAAGGATGACACAAATATGTTACAAGCAACATATTGGTGATTAAATCTATAATTGGATTGCATCAACTCTCTCCTAGTGAGTACCATTACATGTTTGAATTTTTCAGAATTGTTTTTTATCTTAAATATTATGTTACAGTGTCTGTGTATTTGATTTTTTTTCAAAATTACACTAAGATTGACATTAGTTTATGAATTAACAAGTTGTAGAAAGTTAAATTTGAGAAAAAAATTAAACCAACATCCAAAATTTGCTTATAATTTCAAAACTGACCTTTAATTTCCTCATTGCAGATCAGTCAATATCCACTGATACATTAAATACTCCATCATTTTATGCACATACAATTTATGGGACAAAGGAGTATCCCTATATGAAAGCAAGGGCGGCTCTATCTGGGCATTTTACGCACATAAAATTTATGGGCCAAAGGAGTATCTCGATTTGAAAGCAAGGGTGGCTCTATCTGAGAATGCCACAGGGATACTCTATTGATGATGATCAATAAGAGTTAATTCAGAATGCTCACTAAGCAATAAAGGCTAGCCATCCCTCTCAGACTAAGTTTCTCTTGCTCCCCTCACCCTCAGACCCATTTAATGCAGGTTATCCCTCTCAGATTGGTCAAAACACCAATTTTTAATCGATGAGTTTGTTGTGTTATGTCAGCGGTATTGTATTATCAACCAAATCATTGGATTCCAACAAGAACAAATTCTTCACCACATGATTTCAAAAGTACTCAACTGCTAGACCTTGCACATTTGTTTACATGCAATGAATATGGAATTCTTCGAAAACCATTAAGCCACCACAATGATGCTTGAAAATCCCCTTATATTAGGTGAGGCGAGATGAAATCCATATAAAATTCATGTTCATGCTTGCCGAATGAAAGCCATGCTCACGCTTGCCGACGATCCAACTGGAATTGGCAGAAACTTGTTCTCTTTTTAATCCTGCTCCCCAAACCTTGACCTCCCTTTAGCTCGATCGCTTGATATTTAAAAAAAGTATTGAAATAGCCTCTCTTAACCCATATACCTTTCTCGAGTGGTTTTCCTGGCATAGGTTGCAATAATCCATGCAAGAAGTTGTTCTCTGTTTGACCATTCCTCCCAAATCCTACCCCTCCTTTAGTTTTCTCGGTTGATCTCATACCACTTTAGCTTGCTTTGAGTCTTGAGTAAGATTTGTCCATGCCACCAATTTTTAACTAAAATTTCTTCCCACAGGCAGAGAACAGGACTAGTAAAGCGAAGTTGTTCCCACAGGCAGACAACGAGACTAGTAAAGCGAAGTTGGTAGGTGTTAGGTGTGTTGCATGCAGATCACAACCACTGAAACGTGTAAGCACTGAGAAAATAAGTTACACTCTTTTATTTTCCACCACAATCCCCAATTTTATAAAATAATTATTAATCCTCGGTATCATAAAACAATTATTAAATAACATTATTTTAAAAATATGTTTTTTAAAACTTTAATTCTATTATTTATCAATGAGTGTAAGTGGCAATGATATGGTGAGAGATTCAGGTGGTAAAAAAATTCTGGTCACACGTAGAACAAAGCTGCACAGTTTAATTGTTTCTTAATAGGTCATCTCATCACCTATCAAACCATGACTCATAAAAGCAATTGGTCTCTCAAAACCAGTCTACTGGGTAATTTCTTGCACCTACAATGCTACGATGTTCACAGTTCCACTAGTCTCGCCTCTCTCCTTCATGCATGAGAAAGTGAAGGGCAGACAGTCTCTATGAATGTTATATACTACACCTATAATGCTGAATGACCAGATACTATCACTGAGAGGGGTGGGGGTGAATCAGTGACACAAAAATTTTATCAATTTTTCTTTTAATGAAATCAATATTTTAACACAATATTTTATCATGGAACCCAATTGGGAAAACCAAAAACACATTTCTATTAATTGCAAAAAAAAAAATTACAAGTTACATAGAAGGAAGATGTTCTTCCTCTTAGATCAACACCCACTGATCAGGATGCACCCACACCCTTGTTCACCAGCACCAACTGGTAGGAGGGTTCATCCCCTTGTTTATTCAACTACAATTGACAAGGAAGCACCTACTCCCCTGCAGGCTCCAACCTTCCCTTGCACCTCCCAACCACCCTTAAGTTCTGAATCTGGAAAACTTATGTATCATGTCTTGATTGCTCCTCTCTCTGCTTATGTCATTTAATATTCAATGTATCTGTTGCATTCCAATAAACGCCTTCTATTTCAAACACTAGATTCCATAGCTGCTGCTCTGTTTCCTTTTGTTCTTGATCTTCAATAAGACATTGACAGTCTCACTTTTCTAATTCACATCTCAACATTTTTATAAGCCTTCAAACTTTTCAACACAACTCTTCATAAACAACATGTTTGTTCATTTAATATTACATATCCCTTGTTTTTAAGTAACACAGTCATTAGCATGACTTTTCATAACCACACATCATTTTAAAAAACATCTGACCTGTTTTTCATAAATCGATCACATGTATGGATCGATTTATTTTTAACTCAATTCCATATCTCTACAAATATTTCAGAAACCGAGTTTTGCAGAGGCGCTTTCTTCAACCCATTTACATGTGAACAAGGGCACAAAACCATGGGCTTATTAATTTAAGCACTATCTCTTCTTTCACCCTTTTCCTTTTAGCCCCCATATGTCTAGTGGTGGGACCTTGTTCTTTGGTACTTCGTCCTTCGGGATGTCAGGCCTTTGCAACCTTTCAAATCTCTCGAATCAGATTCCACCGAAACAGATCGAACGGTCAACATTCATTCTTCTGTTAGTCGTACAATCCTGGCTTGATCAAAGGTTTTGAACAAATCGACAACCATGACTTAATCTATTGGTGAGTGAACAGTTCATGTTTATTTCAAGAGTTTGGGGCTTCGGGGGTTCAGATAATCACTACTCCAATTTCCTCTGGAGTGATCACCTGCTGAATAAGTCATAAAACGGTGGAGATCGCTTGTTGTCGGTTAACACTTCCACTTATGCTATCCTTCAACTGTACTTGATCAATGCTCGAGAATGCTCCTGAATTATTCTTCAGATCGGATGACTCATGTCCATTTCGGGACTTCGACCTTCAGGACTGTAGGTGTTTACTGGTGGTGAAACTCCCAAAGTGAAAACCTCTTGGAGTGATGTAACTTATTGACGTCACTTGTTGACGTGGCACTGAATGAGTGGCTACCACATGTCACTTAGATTTGTGGCTTACGTATGCCTAAAGTACCTATGAGACCTTGACACTTGTCATTATCTGATTACACCACGTGCCCTTGCTGACATAAATCTCTTCATGTGGCACATGTTCTTCTCCTTGATCTAATGGTCAGGATACTTCCCAAAGTGTTCCTCTTATTGGATGACTCATGTCCACTTCGAGACTTCGGCCTTTGGGACTTCGGTTAATTTGATTTCTCCACCTCCCAATTCTCCCGAAGTGAGATTCCTCGAAGTGTAACCCTCGATTAACCTGACTTCATCCAATGGTCATTCTTTAACTTGAAAAGCCTTAACACGATCCAATGACTGTCGATAATTCGGCTATTCAGGATCTCAAGATTTTGGCCTTGCTTATCCTATCCTTCTATTTTCCTCGATTCGACGGTCAGGATATCTCCCGAAGTATTTCCTTAGATCAGATGAATTACTTCTATTCCGGTACATTTGTGGCTTACTCTGTCCTTCCACTAAACATGATCTAACGGTCCTGATATCTCCCGAAGTATTCTTCATATCAGATGGTCCACATTTACTTCGAGACTTCAGCCTTCGAGTGATCTTGCTTCTTCTCCACCCTTTTATCCTGAATTGGTTAGCAACGAAGTTGACCACTATTACCTTGGCATGCTCTGAACTGATCGGACGGTCCTCATTTACTTCGAGACTTTGTATTGAACGGTCTTTGTCTTTGCTTATCCTATCCTTCCACTTAACTTGATCCAACGGTCAATGTGGATTGTGGAACCGTAAATTTCGTGTGGTTTAGTTCATCACCCAAACTCCGCAATTGAAGTTGTGCGATTGTTGGTGGGTCAACCACAGTCATTGATATTTTAATCGATGAGATCTCATGGTCTAGAATAATTGCAGGGTTGGAAATAATGTGTAGTTTAATTCTCCCTTCATGCTCTGCAATCCATCCCTTCCCTTGATCTGGCGCTTACATATCCAACGGTCACGACTTAATCTCATTTTTTGGTGGATCAACCATAGTCGTCTATCTTTGAGTTGATGGGATCTGACGATCTAGACTAATTGTGGGATTGGAAATAACGTTTTGTTTAATTCTTCCTTCTCACTCCACAATCAATCCATTCCCTTGATCTGGCGCTTGTGTATCCAACAGTCCTGGTTGGTCCTGTGGGGATTTCGATCCCGATCACGTTTTTTCACTGTGCTTTCCCTTCTGAGCTTCATGTGCATCATCAACTATTGACATCAATGACAATATGTCCAACAATCTCCCCCTTTTTCATTGAGGGAAACACTCTAGCTTCATACAAACTCCCCCTGTGATGATGCTTTTATTTATGAAGTAACTCTCCCCCTTTGACATCAATGGAAAAGGGTTGCTCCCCCTATGGTAAAGCTCTGTCTGTCTGTATGCTACTGACTAGAATCTGAACTCAGGTAACTCCTCCTGCAATCATGCTTTTTCTGTCATAATTGAATGAATCCTCTTTAATTTTATCGTTGGCTCCCCCTGAATTCATGCCAATTGATGCATTATTTTCTTGAAATATTAGATTGGAAGAGGGACTACTCCCAATCTTTTCCTAATATATTAAAATACATATCTGCTTAAGGGTTTAGTGAAAAAATCTGCAACATGTTCTTGTGTTGGGACATATTCCAATTTAATGTTCTTATTTTCAGCGCGATCTCTTAGATAGTGGTATTTTATTGGAATGTGTTTTGATTTGGAATGTTGGACAGGGTTCTTGGAGAGACTTATAACACTTGTATTATCAAAGTAGATAGTAGTAGGTTCTTCAAACACTGTTTTGATGTCTTGTAAGGTTTTTTTCATCCATTCCACTTGTGTGCAACATTCTGCTGCTGCAATATACTCAGCTTCATTGGTAGATAGAGAAATTGAGGATTGTTTCTTTCTTATCCAAGCTACTAATGATTCTCCCAAGAAGAATTTTCCTCCACTTGTACTTTTTTTGTCATCTACACAACCTGCCTAAATTGCATATGAATAGGCCTTTAAAGTGAATGAATCCTTGCTAGGGTACCACAAACCAATATCTATGGTTCCTTTCAAATACCTAAATATTCTTTTCACATCTTGAACATGGCTCTCTTTTGGTGTTGTTTTGAATCTAGACACCATCCCAACAACTTGCTTGACATCAAGTCTGGAAGCTATTACATAGAGTAAACTCCCAATCATTGATCTGTAGTGTTTTGGGTCTACAACTTTTGACTCATATTCCTTTCTTAGTTTTCATCCAACTTTCATAGGTGTACTAACAGGTTTGCAATCCTCTAACTGGAATTTACTAAGCATATGTTTAACATACTTGGACTGATGGATAAAGAATCCCCTTTTGGACTGTACTATTTGTAATCCAAGAAATAAATTCAGTTCACCAAGCAAGGACATTTCAAATTCTTGTTGCATCCTCCTAGAAAAGTCCTTACTCATTTTTTCATCATCACTGCCAAATATAATATCATCAACATATACTTCCACAATAATCATGTTATCACCAACAATTTTACAATAAATATTACTGCCTGTTGATCCTCTTTTGAGGCCTTGTACTTGTAAATAAGAATCTACCCTTTCATACCATGCTCTGGGTGCTTGTTTTAGCCCATAGAGTGCTTTCTTTAGTTTACAAACATAGCCTCCTTTGTTAGTTAATTGAAATCCTTCTGGTTGCTCAATATAGATTTCCTCTTCTAAGTTTCCATTGAGAAATGATGACTTGACATCCATCTGGTATACTTTAAATTTTTTGTAGTTGGCAAAGGCTAAGAACATCCTAATTGCCTCTAATATGGCCACAGGTGCAAAGGTTTCTTCAAAGTCTACCCCTTCAACCTGAGCATACCCTTTACATACCAATTTGGCTTTGTTCCTGATTACTTGCCCATCCTCATCCACTTTGTTTTTATACACCCATTTAGTTCCAATGACATTCTTATTTTTTGGTCTTGGAACTAATTCTCAAGTTTGATTTTTTTTCAATTTGGTCCAATTCTTCATTCATAGCATTGACCTAATTCTCATCTTTACATTCCTATTTGATTGAGTTGGGCTCAATATGTGACAAAAGTGTTATTTCTGCCTGATACAACAATTGTGTTCTTGTCTACACTCCATTGCTTTTATTTCCAATAATCAGTTCTTCAGGATGATTCTTTTGATTCATTCTTGAGGGTGTCTTTGTGTCTCTTCTTGGGGATTCTTATCTTATCTCTTCTTCTTGAATATATTCCTCATCTTCACTAGTATCCATATCCTCCTCCTCCTTTTCTTCTTTATTCTCTTCTACTTCTTCTGCTTGTGTACCAACTGACTCATCATCAGCTTCATCTTCATTGTCAAGTATAGTCTCTTGATGTTTGATCCTTATTGTTTTTAAATCATCAAACTTGACGTATGCACTCACAAAAATCTTATGTAATCTAAGATTGTATCATCTGTATCCTTTCTTGGTAGAAGCATTTCCAAGAAAGATACCTTCATCAGATCTAGCATCAAATTTTTCGAGATTCTCATTAAGCATTTTGATGTAACACTTACTTCCAAAGACCTTCAAGTATTTTACCAAAGGAGCTCTTCCAAACCATATTTCATAAGGAGTTTTATTACTATTAATCCTGAGCCGACCTTTGTTCAATATGTATATTGTTGTGCTTACAGTTTCCCTCCAATATCCATCAGAAAATTTTTCTTCATTGAGCATAGTCCTTGTAGCCTCCTGGACTGTTCTATTCCTTCTCTCAGCAATCCCATTTTGCTGAGGTGTTCTGGTAGTAGAGAATTGTCTTTTTATTCTATGGGTTTCACATAAGAGATAAAACTCTTTTGAGGTGAACTCACCAACATTGTCTGATCTAAGACATTTGATTTTTGTCTCTTTTTAATTTTCAACAAGGGTCTTAAAAGCTTTGAATTTCTTAGGTGCTTCTGATTTTTCCTTGAGAAAACATACCCAACCCATTCTAGTAAAATCATGAATGAATGGCATAAAGTAAGACTCTCCTTGCAAACTCTTGGTCCTTATAGGTCCATAGAGGTCGATGTGAACAAGCTCTAAAGGTTTTGAGGTTAAGTATTCTTTTGTTTTGAACCTTATTCTAGTTTGCTTCCCTAGTTGACAGTGTCTACACATAGGATTTGAGGGATTTTTGATCTTTGGAAAGTTTCTTACTGCCCCAAGATTGTTGACTTTCACTAAATTGTCAAAGTTAATGTGCCCCAACCTTTTATTCCATAGCCAACTTTCATCTAATAAATTTATATGACACTCATTCAATTTTTTATTTAGTATATATACATTCTCGGGAGTTCTAGGAGCAGTACCAACCAATTTTCCTAAGTCCTCTCTCCTAATATCACATTTATGGGAATCAAAGATGCAAATGTGCCCCTGATCATAGGTTTGGTTGACACTTAATAGGATAGGTTTCAGTTTTTCAACAACCAACACATCCTTGGCTTTGTCTTTCCCCAAACTTGCAGTGCCTTTCCCAAGTATGTTACCTGAAGCATTGTCACCAAATGTAACTTTACCCTTTTGTTTCTTTAAGTTCAAAAACTTGTCCTTGTTTCCTGTCATATGTTTTGAGCACCCACTGTCAACATACTAAAGATATTCTTTATCTTGGGATTTCAAGGCAGTAAGACATTCCTCTTTTGATGTTTTTTCTTTCCAAATCTTCTTTTTCTCTCTAATGAACTTTGGTTTTTCTGAGACTTCGATTAATATGCAATTACTGGCTTTATGTCCATAATTATGACATCTAAAGCATTCTAGGTTCCCTTCTTGTAGAGGTGAAAAGAAGTTATAATTTTTTCTTTTAACTTGATTTACTGTTTGGTTATATTTCTTAACCCTCAAGTTTTTCCTTCCATATGCTCTAAAATTCATAGCTTTGTGTCCAAAATTAGAGCATGCAAAGCAATAACCAAAGAAAATGTGAGGATACTTGTTTTGATAAACCTTCTTTGGAGTTTTCTTATATTCCTTCTTGATGGGTGGAAGTAGTCCTCTGGAGTTCTGATCATTACTTGTCTTTTCTTCATCTTTATTCTTGAATGTACTGAGGAGAGCAACTACATAAGATTTTGAGTTAACTTGGTTTTCTTCATGAGAATAACCTACTCCATTTTTGTTACCTGAATCCCTTTGTGTGGTAATAATCGTATCTAAGATTTTATAGCTATTTTCATATCTTGTTTGAATAAGTTTTGCATCAAGTTCTTTTCTTAGGTGAACTAATTCTACCTCCATTCTTTCATAGGTATTTGTTTCTCTTTAAGAGAATTTTCCATACTTTCATCCATCCTATTTGCTTCTAGGATTTGGTTTTTCAGGTTTCTCATGAGTTTCTCCATCTCTCTTTCTTTTTGTTCATGTTTTTCCTTTTATTCAACTACAAAACGTTTCAACTGCCTATATTTGGTTTTGTATCTTCTTAATTCATCCAAGGCACTGTGAAGTTCTTCTTCCATATTAACCTCTACTTCATCTTCTGACTCTTCCTCATGCTCAAGTTATTCTATCTCATTAGGCTCTTCAATACCTAGAAAAAGGACATCATCATCATCACTGTCACTAGACTCTGATGAACTGTTGTTTACTTCTTTTGAGTAAAAAATATTTTTCTCTTTGTAAAAATTTTTCTTGTAGTTGGGTTTTCCCTTCTTCTTGTATTGTATATTTGTGTCTTCTTCATCTTCAGGGTCCTCCTTGGGATAGGGACACTTGGCTGCAAAGTAGCCAACCTTGCCATAGTTAAAACATTTTAAAGACAGTTTGTGTTTGTAACTGTTGAAGGAAAATCTCCCTGCGGACAGGTAGATCTCCTCAAAGAGCTAGACTCTTAACTCTACGACAGAAAGTGTTTATCATAGTTACTGACTTCCTTTTAGATCTAGGTGGACTAGTGTGTGAGGAGGAAGGATAAAAGAAGTACCTTTTACATGTGTTTGTCCCTACACGCTCCGAGTTGAGCTCTAATCTTTCGCTCCTCGATAAGCCCTGTAGACAAACAAAGTACGACTACTTCCTACTCTATCAAGATTAGTCCGAAATAGGTCTATCTACTAAAGAGAAAAATTCATGTGAGATTGAACACGAATTAGAAAGAAACAAGCCAAACAAATTATATTAATGAGGACAAAACATTGCTTACAGCCGTAGATGGATTGCAACAGTTTTGTCAAGTCCTCCTTGCCTACCCCTTGCTCAAAAAGATCCACGATCTGAATGATGATAGCTTCACCAATTGCTCCCTATGAGATCATAGTTCTCTTGCCTCCAAAATATCTCTATTCCAGCACCACTTATAAGATCATAAGTTTGGTGTGATTCTCCCTTTTCAGTCCTCTTTCACCATGAGAAAGCTTTCTTATATAGCCTTGGAGAGGCTTTAACCACTTGAGATATCCTTGGGGAAGTTGAGGATTTTCTTCCTTCAGCTGAGGATCTGCCCTAAGATCATGGATGGACCAGGAATTCGAATCCAACTACCTTCCAAGAATGAAAGGATCCTTCCCCCATTCATCTCAACAACTTAACTACTTCCCATAATAGGCAACGCTCCCTCAAAAGGGCCATCAGAGCGTTGTAGCACTCCCTAGTAGTGTTTAGGGGAGCACCAACACTCCTAAAGGTAGGAGCGCTCCTGCACAAGGGTTGATACAGTGCTATAACGCTCCCTAATGGCTTATGGGGGGGCGCCAGTACTCCTGATATAGTTATAGGGGAGTGCTCCCCTCTAAAAACTTAGTTTTTGGGGTGCTTTCAGATGGAAAAAGGTTTATAAGCCTGCTGACTCATTTCTCCTCTTCCAAATCAAATGTTTGAGGTGTTTCAAGTGTCCTTATCATGTCGTTATAGTCACAACATAGGCAACATGGAAGTATGCTTCCCTGACACTTGCGACACTTGTGAGAAAAATGCGACACTTGCGACCTTTGTAATGACGACACTTGCGACACTATCAAAGTGAGTATTTTTGATGTGTAACAGTAACCCCCTTATCCTTTCTGAAGTTTTTTAATAAAATTGGCTTCTTCTACATCAAATTCTTCATGATGGTTGGGTTGAGATTTTTGCTTTTGATTTTTTGTTTTATTGAGCACCTTGAAAGTTTCCTCTCCTTTTGGGAGGCTCTCATGACTTAATCTTAATTCATAGGTTGTGAGGATTCCATACAATTCATCCATGGTGAGTTGATCTAGATTTTCTCAATCATCAAGAGTGGACACTTTAGGATTATACATCATAGGAAGTGTTCTAGTATATTTTCAACTAACTCATTGTATGACACTTCTACTCCCAAACCTATGATTGCATTAACAATATTATCAACTATTTCGAAGTACTCTGAGATATTTTATTCATCCTTCATTTTTAGACCTTCATATTGTACTTTAAGAGTCTAAAGTTTGGCCCTCTTTACCTTGGCATCTCCTGCATATATAGTTTTCAATTTATCCCAGAGTTGTTTTGTAGTTTTACAATTTAGTACTTTAGCAAGGATCTTCTTACTCAATCCATCTTGTAGTGTATTTAAATCCTTTGCATGTTCCCAAAATTTCTTCTTGTCTTCTTCTTCTGTGGGAGTGACTTTCAGAACATCATATCCTTTTTCAACTAATGTCCATACTTATAGTCCAATGGATATCATATAGATTTTCATTCCAACACTCCAGAAAACATAGTCATCACCATCAAATAGGGGGACTTTTAATGACATCTTCAATTGTTGATCCATTCCGATGCATATTTCTCTTCAAGTGATTTAAACCTTTAGTGAAGAGACCTACTCTGATACCAATTGAAGGACCAGATCTTGTCATTGAG
>ML780847.1:232805-278230 GCA_009831015.1 Picea engelmannii
GGGGGGTGGCGGGTGAATCAGTGACATAGCAAGTTTATCAATTTTTATTTTAATGCAATCAATATTTTAGTACAATATTTTATCGAGGAACCC
Source organism: Picea engelmannii (assembly GCA_009831015.1). Lineage (NCBI taxonomy): Eukaryota > Viridiplantae > Streptophyta > Pinopsida > Pinales > Pinaceae > Picea > Picea engelmannii. Next base: position 232,899 of record ML780847.1, read on the forward strand.
AAATCGGAAAACCACAAACACTTTTCTATTAACTGCAAAATTCTATTTTACAAGTTACATAGAAGGAAGATGTCCTTCTCGTTAGATCATCACCCATTGATCAGGATGCACCCACACCCTTGGTCACCAACACCAATTGGTAGGAGGGTTCAACCCCCTGTTTAGTCAGCTACAACTGACAAGGAAACACCTACTCCCCTGCAGGCTCCAACCTACCCTTGCACCTCCCAACCACCCTTAAGTTCTGAATCTGGAAAACTTTTGTATCATGTTTGACTGCTCCTCTCTTTGCTTATGTCATTCAATATTTATTCTATTTGCTGCAGTCCAATAAAGGTCTTCTATTTCAAACACTGGATTCCATAACTGATGCTATGTCTCCTTCTATTCTCAATCTTCAATAAGCCATTGACAATCGCACTTTTCTAATTCACATTTCAACATATTTATAAGCCTTTAAACTTTTCAACAAAACTCTTCATAAACAACATGTTTGTTCATTTAATATTACATAACCCTTGTTTTTAAGTAACAAAGTCATTAACATGAATTTTCATAACCACACATCATTTTAACAACCATCTGACATATTTTTCATAAATCGATCACAGGTATGGATCTATTTTTTTTTAACTCGATTCCATATCTTCGCAAATATTTCAGAAACTGAGTTCTGCACAGGTGCTTTATTCAACCCATTTACATGTGACCACAGGCGCAAAACCATGAGATTATTAATTTAAGCACTGTCTCTTATTTCTCCCGTTTCCTTTTATCCCCCATATGTCCAGTGTTGGGACCGTGTTCTTCAGTACTTCATCCTTCGGGATGTCAGGCCTTTGCAACCTTTCAAATCTCCCGAATCAGATTCCACCGAAATAGATTAGACGGTCAATATTCATTCTTCTGTTAGTCGGATGATCCTAGCTTGATGAGAGGTTTTGAAAAAATTGACGACCATGACTTAATATACCGGTGAGTGAATGGTTCATGTCTATTTTGGGAATTCGAGCCTTCATAGGTTCAGATAATCACTGCTCCAATTTCCTTCGAAGTGATCACCTCTTGAATAAGTCATAAAACGATGGAGATCGCTTGTTTTCGGTTAACACTTCCACTTACGCTATCCTTCCACTGTACTTGATCAACGCTTGAGAATGCTCCCAAAGTGTTCTTCATATCAGACGACTCATGTCCATTTCGGGACTTCGGCCTTCGAGACTTCGGGTGTTTGTTGGTGGTGAAACTCCTGAAGTGAAAAAATCCCATAGTGACATAACTTCCTGACGTCATTTGTTGATGTGGCACTAATTGATGGTTCCCACATGTCACTTAGATTCATGGATTACGTATGCCTAAAGTACCTATGATACCTTGACACTTGTCATCATCTGATTACAACATGTGTCCTTGCTGACATAGATCTTTTCATGTGGAACATGTTCTTCTCCTTTATCTAATGGTCAGGATACTTCCTGAAGTGTTCCTCTGATCGGACGACTCATGTCCACTTTGGGACTTCGGCCTTTGGGACTTTGGGTAATTCGATTTCTCAACTTCCAAATTCTCCCGAAGTGAGATTCCCCAAAGTGTAACCCTCGAGTAACTTGACTTCATCCAATGGTCATTCTTTAACCCGAAAAGGCTTAACATGATCCAATGACTCTTAGGAATTTGGATATTCAGAATCTTGGGATTTTGGCCTTCCTTATCCTATCCTTATACTTTCCTCGATCCGATGGTCAGGATATCTCCCAAAGTATTTCCTCGGATCAGACGACTTACATCTATTTCAATACATTTGTGCCTTACTTTGTCCTTCCACTAAACATGATTTGACGGTCCTGATATCTCCCGAGGTGTTATTCATATCGGATGGTCCACATTTACTTTGGGACTTCGGCCTTTGAGTGATCTTACTTGTTCTCAACCCTTTTCTCCCAAAGTGGTCAGCACCGAAGTTGACCACTATTACCTTGGCATGCTCTTAATTGATCAGATGGTCCTCATTTACTTCAAGACTTCGTATCAGGCGGTCTTGGTGTTTGTTTATCCTATCCTTCCACTTAACTTGATCCAACGGTCGATGTGGATTGTGGAACTGTAACTTGTGTGTGATTTAGTTCATCACCCAAAATCCGCAATTGAACTTGTGCGATTTTTGGTGGGTCAACCACAGTCATCAATCTTTGAATCGATGAGATCTGAAGGTCTAGACTAATTGTAGGATTGGAAATAACATGTAGTTTAATTCTCCCTTCATGCTCCACAATCAATCACTGCCCTTGATATGGCGCTTGCATATCCAATGGTCATGACTTTATCTGATTGTTTGGTGGATCAAACATAGTCATCGATCTTTGAGTTGATGAGATTTGTTGATCTAGACTAATTGCAGTATTGGAAATAACATGTACTTTAATTCTCCCTTCACATTGTGCAATCAATCCTCGCCCTTGATCTGGCGCTTGCATATCCAACGGTCCTGGTTTGTCTTGTGGGGATTTCAATCGATCACGTTTTTGCATTGTGCTTTCCCTTCTGAGCTTCATGTGCATCATCGGTTGTTGACATCAATGACAATATGTCCAACAAATGCTATGATCCTCACAGTTCCACTAATTTTTTATCTCTCTCCTTCATGCATGAGAAATTTATCGTTGTTATCTCTCGCCTTCATGCATGAGAAATTTATCGTTGTTATCTCTTGCCTTCATGCATGAGAAAGTTACCGTGATAGTTCAATTTTATCCCAACCTCTTCATTATTGAAGATGTTCAATTTAACTAGATTCATTTAGATACAGAGTTTTGTTCAGTCCCAAGTGGTATCCCATCTGTTTGCACCAAGTGTTTTCCAGGTCAATGGTTCCAATCTATTTCAGTTTCAGAGTACTTATGTCCCACCATTATTTCAAGATATATCTCGAGACTATATCACTTGCTAACAGTTGTACTAGCTTCATCCAATCTTGTTGATATGGACAAGACAATGTGGGCGAAATGAAGAAAACAAAAAAGTCAAATACTTTGAATAGGTTTTCAAAACTGGTATTCTTTAAATCTTGAATAAACAAACCATCTACTTCACCTCTTCTACATATTTTGAGGTCATTTTTAAAATGACATACATAATAAAGAACCTACTATTTATACTTGTTCTTGTTACTCCTTTTGTTTGTTGTAAAGTATATATGACACAAGGAATATCTAGATATACCAATCCACTGTAGGTTATTCTTCAAATGTAAAATAATGCTTTTTTTATTTCTTTATGATGATATAAAATTGAAAGCAATGCATATGTTTTTTTATCGCCATATTGGTATTTACTAGGACAATCACATAGTGTCTGGTTGGCATACGCTTATAAGAAATATATTTCTTAGAAAATATGGAGCAGGATAACAGTTGCATGGTTCATAACTTTGACAAAATAGAACTTCACTCGGATGGATTGTTTAGAAAATGTGACGGTATATTATCTTTAATACTATTTTTCCTCATATTATCTTTAAGATCTTTCATTATATAAATTACTATAATAGTATTTTCATCCTACTTTTTGAATGAGTATTTATCCATTTAATCAAAATGTTGTCTCCTCCTCTTTTTAGTTAACGTTAATATCAAGTAATTGATGGATTTTATTGAGGATTGATGTGATGGTTTCGATTTGGTTTTACCCTAGCATGAGAGCTTTACCTAGAGACCAAGAGGGAATAACAAACATTCCTACTCACTTTGGAATTTTTATTAAAAGTGGCTAATTTCCATGTGATAGCGCTCTTTATGGAATCTCTAGTGATAGGATAGATTTGGAAAATAGGATTGGAATATATAATTAGATGTGTAGGTATCACACATCTAATGTATATCCACAATGTATAGTGATTCTAATTTATACAAACAATATACAATGTTGAGTGTTTATTTGTTTTATTTATTTATACAAAACTATATGTCATAAACTTACAAACAATATACAGTGAACATGGAAGCATGTGCTTATCACACATCTAATGTATATCCACAATGTACACTGTTGAGTGCTTATTCGTTTTTCTAATTTATACAAACAATATACAGTGTTGAGTGCTTATTAGTTTTTTCTATTTATACAAAACTATATGTCATAAACTTACAAACAAGATATAGTGTTGATTTCTTATTAGTTTTATTTATTTATACAGTTTTCATGAACATGGAAGCACGTGCTTTTTGCCTTCATGGCAGGGACTTTTTGCTCTGCAACTCCACTTGTTTGTCAAGGGTAACAAGAGAAATTTCATTTCCTTGAGCTTTTTCCTTGAAGAAATTTTGATTTTATTTGAATTATTGATATTGGTCCCAACACTTTAAAGAGTTATGAAAGTATCTAAAGTTACATTTATTATTTCAAAATTGGCCTTGGTTCCATGGTTATGTTTATAATGGTTTCATGAATGTTCATTTAGTGATTACGTTTGGAGTAAAAAAAAATGTTTATTACCATGTTAATTTTAATAGAAACCCTTTATGTCATTTTTAGCATCTAAATTGGATGTAACTCCCCCCTCCTCCCCCAACAAAATGTAATAACATCAATATATTGATGTTTATAAATGTTGTGTAATTATGATGGTGTTTTTTATTTGACCTTATCATGGTAATAGAATGTTTTTCAAAAATGTTATACACATATAAGCATCATTATATCGATATTTTGAAATCATTTTAGTTACAACTAAACATCGATTCAATTATATCCACGTCAAGGTTGATGTAAATGCCTACTTGGGGCTTCCTTCTCAAGTAAAGGTTGATAAAATGACATTTTTTCTATAGATAGAAAAAACATAATTAATACGACATTAAAAATTAAGAGAATGAGAATGGTGTTCAAGATTACTCTTATAATTCTAACATATATACCTGCCTAGCTCAACCTAACCTACCAAAATAAGTTACCCCTTTATACTGGAACCAAAAGGCATATATATGTGTATAAATTATTTAAAAAATGGTTAAATTGATAAAACATTATGGCAAGAATAAAAGAGGTATGTAAATTTTAAGATTTTGATATATGTCAAGACAAAAATATAATAAAAATAGTAAACAATATTTTTTTTTAAAAATTATATATTTGGAACCTACATAGTCAACTCTATTGTGTTTGTAGTTTCATTCACGATGGATTTGTGTAGCCTATACAAAAATAATTTCAAAAATAGAGTTATCAAGAGGTATTCATAAAAATGGAGAATTTAATGTATTTGAATCCCAAACCACAAGGTTTGTCATTCAGAACCTAATTTCAAGGAAACCAAATCAATAAACATGTATTCTTGAGTTATCACTCTTTCCAAAAAAAATGAACACATACACGTTCCTAGAAGAACACATGCATTCCTAAAAGCATGTGCATGTTCCTAAAAGCTTGTGAACATTTCTAAAAGTGTTCACTTACTTTTAGGAACACGTGACCTCTTGTATGACTAAATTATTTTTCCCAAATACCCTTCACCTCCAAGTGGGGATATCAATGACATTCTAGGATTTGATCATTAAGTATGGGTGCTAGTGTCCTTGACATGGTAAGGGAAGGAAGCATGGGCCTTAGGTTGTAGAGGTTGCTTTTAAGTATCAAGGTCCTTGGACCAACACCTTGAACCACCACACTTGACATCTTGAGGGAATCCTTGTCTTCCAAGTATAGGTACATGCATCATTAGAATATTTTGAGCACTATTTATGAGTCTCTAGGCCCTTGATATGGTCATGGGAGGAAATACAATGATTGGACCCTAAAGTAATATTTTTGGAATACATGTCTATGAAAAACACCTCCAACCACCATAAAATACCTCTCAACATTATTATTGAATAGGTATATGGGCAACATTGGGGGGATTTGTATACTAGCTACATGATTCTTTGGGCCCTAAACATGTTTGACGTAGGAAACCTAGGCCTTACATTATAAAGAAAGATTATAAGAATAAAGGTTCAAGAATGAAACCTTAATTCACTACACATGACATCTTAAGCATATCCTTACCATCTTAGTGGGGATATTGGAGATATTATGAAATTTTTAGAACTAAGTATGGGCCTTAGTGTCTCGAATATGGNGGGGGGAGTATTAGGGCATAAATGAATATTATAGGAATTAATATGAAATAAAAACACATGAACTATGAAGGGGATATTTGGCATCCAAGTGGAGCTATGTGAACCATTAAATTTTTGTTAGCACAAGTTATGGTTTAAGGGTTCCTCAAAATTGTGGTAGGAAGAAACCTATGATTTAGGCCATTGAAGAAGAATTCATACATCTAGGGACAATACAACACCTTGAACCCACACACATGAACTCCAATGTGTATCCTTTGCCTCTTAGTGGGCATATTAGCACCATTAGGGTTTTTAGAGAAGTATGTATTGATCTGAAGACTTGGACCAAGGTCACATGATGAAACTTGCTCAAAAGGCCTAGGAAGTAGCTTACATGGTTCAAGAGCCATTATTGAGTCCTAAAACCACCACCAATAATATATCTATGGGATATTTTTCATTTGAGTTACAATATGGACACAACTACAAGGTTTTTAGCACTAAGTATAGTTCATCAGCAAATAGACATGGTTAAGGGAGGAAAATCAAACCTTATGACCTAAATTAAGCTTCCAATAATTCAACTCCAAGAATGATGCCTTGAACCACCACATGTAATGTCTTGAGAGTATCATCTACCTATTATTTGGGATATGAGAATCACTATAAAGTTTTGAGATCTAGGTATAAGTCTCATTTATTTGACCATGGTTGGGGGAGGAAACTTAGGCCTCAATACCTAAAGGTATACTCTAAGGTTGAAGGGACATGAATGAGAACTTGAACCACTGCATAGGAACTTTCTATGGTGTATTTTTCCTTTAAGAGGGGATATGGGATTTATTGAAATGTTTTCATCACTAGAATTGGTTCACAGTTCCTTGAACATGGTTGGAGGAGGAAACCCTAGCCTTAGGACCTAAAGAAATCTCTTAGGAATCTAGGGAAAATAATGGCACCTTAAAATTGGGTCTTAGGGCCCTATACATGGTAAGTGGAGGGAAAATGAACCTTAGGTCATAAAGGAATCTTTTATCCAGCCAATATCAATAAGGATTCCTCGAACAACCACACATAGCCTCTTGAGGGTATCCTTTTCCAATGGTTGGGGATTTCGATGCCACTAGGTGGTTTTTAGAAATAGGTATGTGTCCTAGGACCCTAGAAATGATCTAGGGAAGAAGATCATGTCTTATGTCCTAAAGAAATATTTGAGGCCTCCAAATCCATGCTCTACACACCTTAAAGATTTATTTAGGACCTAAGGCATGGCCTTCTTCCCTACGTCATTTCAAGGGTCTTGGGACACATGCCTACTACTCAAAACCACCTAGTTCTCCATATGCCTCAAATATTTATTTAGGACCTAAGTCATAGACTTCTTCCCTATATCATTTCTACGGTCCTAGAACACATACCTACTGCTTAAAAACACCTAGTGGCACTAACAACCTCAATTATAGGTAAAGGATACCTTAAAGAGGTAATATGTAGTTGTATGAGGCATCCTTCTTGGCCCTGGATGGATATAAGCTTCCTTTACAACCTAAAGCTCATGTTTCCTCCCTAACCATGTCCAAGGCCCAAAGACCCATGTTTGAAGTGACATTATTGGCCCCATATGAAAAAAATATTTCTTTAGGGACCAAGGATAGGGTTTCCTCCTCCAACCATGTTCAAGGCACCATGACCCTAATATAGTGATAAAAAACTCCAATAGATCCCATATCCCCTCCACTAGTAACTTTGGGTAATTTTCCAATGGCCCTTTCGACGTAATTCCGATGTGATGTTGTTAGGATCACGACAAACATTGGCCTCTCCAAACGTCATTTCTGGTACCATCTCACTTTTGACGAATGTTCTTGTGTTGCAATTTTGACATTTCTTACAGACACATGTCATCCAAGGCTCAATTTTACAGTGATGCAAATTGTCGTCGCACTTCTAACGTATATTTACATTTCCTCTTACTTTCGGTGGCAATGTATGGTTTACGTGTTGTCACCACTATGACATAAAATGTTATCGCAATAGAGACAACCTAAACTATTCCGAAGACACCATGAATTTTTTTAGACCTTAAACTACGATGGAATACGTTGTCGTAATGCTAATGCCAAAAACTATTCATCGATGAATTTTCCATAACTGCAACATTTTGGATCATCGGAAGGGTGTCGAAAGTCCAACACCACAAGTGTATTAGTGAGTCGCGAGTGAGATGAAAGGGTCATTGGAATACCGATGCTCTGTAAGTATTTTAAAATATATGTGTGTGTGTGTGTGTATCCCTTACCATTGAATTCTAGTTAATATTGCATGATGCTTATCCTCTCAACTCTGTTGCATCAACCATTAAATGTTTTCTAAACCACTTAACACTTGTTCTTGAACTGTTACTGTTTCCAACCATAATGAGTGAAACCCCCAACTATAATTCATTCACCTTTATGAATTCTAGTCAACATGTTGGGCTGTTATCCTTCTATACTTATTTATATTCTTGTGAAAGGGATGTGACTCATTTGTAAACCTTTAATTGGAATACATAAATATTTAAATCTTTATGAAAAATATATATTTTACATATTCCAAAACATGATTGCAAATATGTAGAGTCTTGTCATGTACATACCATGTAAGGGTGAACATATTGAAATGAAACTCAGTGAAATACATATCAGAAACAAAATACATAATCAACAAGACTTTAAATGGCCTCTAAAGTCCAAAAAATATGCTACAATATATTGGTCTACTAAAAAGCATTGATCAACATGATCAATCATCAAACTCATCACCACTACTAGAAATGGGATCCTCAACATGAGCTACAAGATCATTCTTTGACTTAGAGACTTGAAACTCGTTGGACTCCCTTAGGGACATCTGCATCTCCCAATGTTCACAAATGCACACTAAGAGAGGTGTGAGGCAAATAAAGTCCAGGGGGGTCTCTATATAGTTTATCCTTAGGGTTTAGGTAGATTTTTTTTTTAAATAACTTTTCCTCAAAATTGTGCCTTGGTGAGGTTGAGAACCAACTCGTCTGAGTTGGAATGGTTCGATACCAAACCAACCAATTCATGCATTGACTAGGCTAGTTTGGTAACAAACCAGTCCCCAAACTGAGAAAAAGGCCAAGTTGACTTTGTTTGTGGAAAACATATGTTCATGAAAATTTATTTGAAGATAAAACTAGAGAATTCACTAATAAACAAACAACAAAATCCTTACTAGCCAAAATATTAAATCAAAAAATTAGATATATCTACCCAACTGAATAATGCATTGTGAGCAGACAAATAAAGAAAGGCATATTTCCTCATTGTAATAGAAAAGGTTGGCCTAGGTTCAATCATCCTACAAATGTTGATGTTAAAAATAGTGATCTAAAATGTTCATCAAATAAAATTCTTGAACAAAACTTCATTAAACAAAGAAATACTCAGAATTTTTGACCCACAAAGGCCAAATATGAGGGACAATAAATCTTTGTAATGGGAGTACACCAACTCTTTTGTTTTTGAAGATACCTAACAATCCCAAAATGAATATGGTATAAACAACACCTCTTCGACATAATAGTGGCCATGGAACACACTAACTGGTTTTGTTAGTCTTTGAGGTAGTTGGTGTAGCTTGTCCGTGTAAACAACAAGTTCTTCTTGCAGCAATAAGAACAAGTTTCTTCTCAGGTGTTGCATCACGACTCATGGTATTGGCATGACCATTATGTTGATGGTTACCACCACCATCAGGATGTTCAACTGGGTTCATAGAAACACCACAAACCCTTGGCAAACAATTTCTTTTGACTCTGTACTTATGGTATGCATTCCCAACCTTGAGCATGGACTTTTCAGTCCTTCCACCACCACCAACCTAACCAATCATAGCTCTGCAACTGCTTGACACTATTTTCTTGGTTCCAGAAGGTATAGATAAAAGTATTAAAATGGAACCTACCAAATGCCTCTCCAACTTGTGATGGAACCAAAAGAGATTGAGATGTATATAGAATGGAAACAAATAATGATATAGTTGGATTAACATCATTTTGTAGAATTTAAGAGACACGTTCAACAATAAATAGTTTTTCCTAATAATTGAACTAAATATTAAATAATAACTAAATTCCATGTGCATAGCAAACAAAAAAACAAAGTGCATGATTGATAAAATCCATACAAGGTTTTCCAAAATTAACCTCAAATAAGTTAAGCATGTTTAAAAAAAAATCAACAAATCGCACATACAAGATGTAAATAAACAATACAAAAGTAATAAAAGTAATATGTTTCAGAGCATCCAACAAATAGTACATGAATGTGTGATGCAACTACAAAAAGGATTTATAATCATTAAGACAAAGTGAAGTTTGGAAAAAAGGAATAAATTTTAACGTTAACACAAAGTTCAAGAAACAGCTACAACAATTTTGTTGGGATTTGAATGTTACACATAAACTTCAAGAAATAATAACTAAAACACTATTGAAATCTAACACGCATACCATCAAAGTCACTACTCAAATAGTTTGGTTATTAAAACAAATGTGAAACCCTTTTTATTGAATGTGGTGTTTCAAAGTAGATTGGAAGAATATCACCCCTAGCCCACTTTCACTAGGCAACTTGGTCACAAGAGGCAAACCATAATTAGCATGCTTACAAAGGCCAAGTGGCCCATAAAGGAAAAATTATTAAGGACATGAACTATGGAGATTGGAAGCCTCTTGGGCAACTTGAAACTATACTACCCTAGCATTGAACCACACTCCCCTTATTGGCCCTGCGTACAATGAGTACTCTAAAGGAATCAGATTCCTCCATACACATTGTCAATTATCATAAATACATGTTTCACTCTAAAAATATTTATTAGAGCCTTGGCGACAATAACCCATGCATTTATAATTGATATTGTCTACATGAAAATATTTTTTTATAATTGTGGATACATTTATTTTATATTGTTGGATGTAAGCAATATTTAACAAAGAAGGAAAACTCAACAAAACAAGTGTTGCATGGCAGCGTAGTCCCTGCCAGGTTGGAATGGGAATAAATGCAACCAAGTACAGACACGTGGGTAGTGGTTTCCATGTAGAATATAGTATTGTCGAATTAGTTTTTTCCAAAATTTATCAAAAATTATTAACATTTAAAAGGTTCTTAGACACAAAAAATATAGCATTCCCAAAGTATTTTTCTTTACATACGTTCGTGGACAAAAACACAAAAAAATAGTAGTAATGTCTGTTACATAGGTTCGTGGACAAAAACACAAAAAAATTAACATTCTCGAATTAGTTTTCTTTAAAACAAGGGCTCCTGGACACAAAAGAAATTGAAATTATCAAATTATAGGTTCCTGGACAACAAAAATTATACATACCAAATATGTAATTTTATAAAGTAGATATTTGCTTTTATACATACGAAATATGTACTTTTATAAAGTATGGGGATGAGATTTTATAGAGCATGCATGTAGCCCTCATTCCATACTTAGCTAGTTTTTGGATCACAGGTTCTCGAGCTGGCGGGCTGAAAATTGGGCTTATGTTGTTCAGTGCCCTACAAATAGCACTCATAGTTCCACGATATACAAATTGACAATCGGACTTGTGGACTATTTGAATTTTAAAGGCCTCGTGTCCAAAAAATTTAGCATTCCTGAATTAGTTTTCTTTACATATGATTTACATACGTTCGTGGACAAAAACACACAAAAAAGTAGTAACGTTTGTTACATAGGTTCATGGACAAAAGCACAAAAAAATTATCATTCCCGAATTAGTTTTCTTTAAAACAGGGGCTCCTGGACACAAGAAATTGAAATTGATCAAATTATAGGTTCCTGAACAACATAAATTATACATACCAAATATGTAATTTTATAAAGTAGATATTTACTTTTATACATACGAAATATGTACTTTTATAGAGTATGGGGATGAGATTTTATAGATCATGCACGGAGCCCTCATTCCATACTTAGCAAGTTTTTGGATCGCGAGTTCTTGGGCTGAAAATTGGGCCTCTGTTGTTCTATGGCCTACAAAGAGCACTCAGAGTTCCGTGATATACAAATTGACAAACGGACTTGCGGACTATTTGAATTTTAAGGTAAAGATGCAAGAAATGACATACTCTTTATATATGTGAGTAGAAAAAAAGTAGTGAACAAAATTTTATAACATTTATATAAAAAAATAATAATACGTGTTACATATTCCTGGAAATTTAAAGAAACATATATGTGTGTGTGTGTGTGTGTGTGTGAAATATGATATCTCAAATTTGAGTGAGTGATTTATCTCATATTTAATTTTGAAAATGACCAAGCAGGAAAAAATATGCATAAGAAAAAAAGAGAATTGAAATAAAATAAACAGAATGTCTTCACATTCAGCATAGCTAAAGATAAAAATGTAGGAGCACATAAATATATAAGGAGACAAAAGAATAGTTTTATTTGGAATATATGAAAAAAAAATAGTTTGTTACATATTCCTGGAAATTTAAATGCGTTTGTCATATAGACTAGGATTGGGGATCCAGCGGACCATAAGGGAAATATGTACAAGAAATAGGACCGTGGAAAGAAGAAGTGGGACACAGTGGAGTGTAATACTTGAAAAGTAGAAATGAAAAGATATCCCTCTTTGGCTATAGATTTCTATTCAGAAAAGGTGGAATAACTGGATTGATAAAGAAAGGACTATCAATATACACTTACATGCATGATACATATAAGTATTTTTGGTATTTGCTTTCTGATGCCTTTTCCTATTGGTTTTCGTCGCCGACCCACTTGAATAACTGAATTGATAAACAAAGGATTTATAACGATGTTCCATATAAGTAATTTTTCTATTTTCTTGCTTATGCATTTTCTTATTGGATTTCGTCGGTGACCCACTTTAAGTTCTCTTCAATATAGCTTCTCAAGGGGGCGATGTTGATGTCATTCCGGATTTTAATGCTGAAAAGTTCATTTCCTAATTCGTTTAGATCAATAGAAAGATTACACAGAGCCTGATGAATGTATCCATTTTGTACCAAATAGCGGACTAGCCAGTTGTCCACGTGTTCTTCATGATATTCAAGAATCCTGTAAAAAAATTCTAAAGACAAGGCCTTTAAATTATCAACTTGTTTATCAAAAGCTTTCTTGGTTAATGCCAATGAGTTGACGATTAAGCTGGGGTCATGGAAGTCATTGTTCCTTCCGGCTAATTCTATTTTGGTGAGCTTTGTGAATAATGTTTCTTTCTTTGATATTGCTTCCTCACATGATTGGATGATGAGATACAGGTTCTTCGCCTTCTCTTTCCAGCATGATTCTAATTGAGTGAGTCATTTTTTGGATGAGAGATCATGTTGTATTCTTGTTGTGTCTGGCATGTTGTTGACATGAAAGGCAAAAGGGATGACCATGTGCAAATATAAAGTTTCTTCATTTTTTAAATCCGTCTACAGAAGTTGGAGCAAGTTGTGTGTCCTGCTTCCCAGGGAATCCATATTTTGTGATGTTTCCCGGGCCTTAGTAATCAGTTCCATTCTTTTGTTGATATTTTTCTCCACATATCCTCTACACGATGCGAGGAAGATGGAGGACCCTTTTAGATTTTTTGTAGGGGTGCAAGGAGTTGTCGGCATGGCTATTGCCAAAGGACTGTCAAACAATGGCATAGGAAACAAAGCTTCCTCTAATTCGTTGATCCGGTCCTTTAGTCCGGCATTCTCGGCCTCAATGACTCCAACGAAATCATGAAGAGAATCTCTGGTTTCCATGTGAAGTTGAAATATTTTGGACACCTGCATATTGGCAAGGTCAAGTTCTAAACGATGTTTTCTTTTCTTATTTTTAACATCTCTTTTTTCAATAATTAATTTTTTTATTCACTTTCAAAAACAACACTCTGGAATATGAAGGATTCATCTTCATAAAAAAATTTGGTATCAACTATATCCATTGGGTAGCCATGGTGAATCGCGTCTCTGGGCTGATCAAGGTTATAGAATATGCTATCCAGATCAACGTCAAGATGTTTTTACTCTAAATTTCGGGTTGCTCCGCCTCCCCTACAATTCTTTTTCCCTTCTTATGCATGGGAAGCTTGTAAGAACTATCAATTTTAGGATGAATAATTAATTTTTGGTCCTTAGACCCGAAGATGTTCACTGTATCTCTACAGAATTGTTGTGGAGTTGCTGGCAGTAGTTTATGAAAACGTCGGTTTTCTCCAGACGCTGCTTGAAATGAACAAATGGAGGGGACAATATAACCCCCCATAAACGTTGGTTCAATGCATGCGAATGGAAAATCTCCTTGATCTCTTTGCTCATTAATGACAATCTCTATGCATGTTGTATGGTGAGTTGTTAGAAGTAAAGATTAATTATTGCATACTTAGAAGTGCAAAGGTAGCGGTTACAGCGAAGAACATTTAAGGATTGGAGGTTTTGTGAAGGAACTGAGCTAACAACATGCGAATGACATTCCATGGTATTTGAAATTAACACTGGGAAGGGATAACAAAAGCCTCCGTAAATATTGGTTTAGTGTGCATTAATGGAAAAACTTCTCGAGCCTTGTGCCCATCAATGACAGTTTAGATGGTGCCTGCACGATGACCTGTTATCATTAAAGATTTAGAAACAAGACATATATATATATATAAACATTATTTTTTATTATGGACATATGCGAAGGTGACAAAGACGGGGAAGAGCAAGCAAGGAAGGAATGGCCAAGTCTAAAAAGCGGTTGGACAGGCTTCAAAATAAGTTTAAAGGCGATAGTGAGGACATGCAATAGTTTACAGTCTTTGGATCGCAGGTTCTCGGGTTGGGGCTCAAAAGTGGGCCTCTATTGCTTCATGTCTTACAAATAGTACCCAAACTTGCACTATATAGAAATTGAGAAGCGGACTAGACATTGCACTTCTATTGTTACATATCCTCCAAACAACACTTGGAGTTCTGCGATATAAAAACTGACAAACGAACTGCAGGGTTGGCGGGCCCAGGATAGTGATTGTTTATGGATCGGAGTTTCACGATACACAAATTTTGATATTTCACAATTTAATTGGATGAATGGACATTGCATGAGTCAAAAAAATTTAAACTGCATGAGTCGAAATTTTTTATTGCAAAATGCGTAAAACGTAAGAGGGCATGATGGTGCAGTTCAGCGGAGGGTTTGTATATTTGTGGAATTGAGGGAAAGTGGCGAAGTATGGAAAGTGTTATTTTGTGTAGGATTTCAGGGAGCATAGCGAAGGGAAGCATGTACAGTCTTTAGATCGCTGGTTCTCGGGCTAGCAGGCTCAAAAAGGGCCTCTATTGCTTTGTGTCTTATAAATAGTACCTAGACTTGTGCAATATAGAAATTGAAAAGCGGACTTGCGGGCTGAAAATTGCACTTCTATTGTTCTGTGTCCTCCAAACAACACTCGGAGTTCCACGATATACAAACTGACAGACGAACTGTAGGGCTGGTGGGCCCAGGATAATGCATAGCAGGGAACACGGGGAATAAGAGTTCGATAACACGTAGCAGTGAACCCGCGGGCATTAAATTGGATAAGGAAACAAAAGTGTTCGATCAGACTCCTGGTGCATATTTCATAATTGATATGCAACACCAACTGTGTCGTGACCAGACCAGTATGTGTAGAAAGCAAGGAAAACTAAATATCTACCTTTATAATATATGGGCATGATATTTTATAGAGCATGTAGGGATATTGCATTCCATACTTGGCCACTTTTTGGATCGCAAGTTCTCGAGCTGGCGGGCTAAAAATAGACCTCTATTGTTTTGTTTCCTACAAATAGTACCCAGAGTTTCGCGATATACAAATTGACAAGCGGACTTGTGGGCTAGCTGAGATTTTATAGAGCATGTACACTTTTTGGATCGCGGGTTCTCGGGCTGGCGGGCTAAAAAACGGGCCTCTATTGTTCTGTGCATTAAAATAACACTCTGAATTCTACGATATACAAATTTACAAGCTGATTTATGGGCTGGCTGGCTCAATATTGTACCTCCCTTGATTTCACGATATATAAGTTGAAAGACGGACTCCAGCACTAGCGAGCTCCGAGAAAGGAGCAATACATACTAAATATGTACTTTTATAAACTATGGACATGAATTTTTATAGACCATGTACAGAGTTGCGCGATATAAAAATTGAGAAGTGGATTTACGGTCTGGCTGACTCAACATTGCACTTCTATTGGTCTGTGTCCTCCAAACAACACTCGGAGTTCCACGATATACAAATTGATAGATGGACTCCATGACTGGCGAGCTCCAAATTGAATATGTATTACACAATACATGTAATATGTAATACATATTACATGTGATATGTACAATATGAGACGGGCAAGCAGACGGTCAGGGTGGTGATATAAACGTAATTGGAAATATGAACACGTGTATCCGTCAGTTCCAAGCCTAGAAATTTTCTGAGGAACGAGTAATCCATATTAAATATGTACTTTTGATACAGCCTAAGTGGGCCTAATGGTTAAGAACATATGTTTCCTCTTAAGAGGTCACAAGTTCAAATCTAGAGGGGGGCAGGGTATGTATACCTCCGTAGACTTTACCAGTCAAATCGTTGGGCAAATGGGGGATCCCTTGTCCCACAAACAAGGGGGTCTCATACACCAATTTGGTGTGGCTTGGTCGTGACCTTAAAAATAGATTATTATTATTATTATTATTATTATTATTATAAAGTATGGATATCAGATTTTATAGAGCATGTACCAATCCCTCATTCCATACTTAGCCACTTTTTGGATTGCGGGTTCTCAGGCTGAAAATTGGGCCTCTATTGTTCTGTGTCCTACAAATAGCACGCAAACTTCCACGATATACAAATTAATCAGCAAACTTCGGGCTGGCTCACTCAATAGTGCATTTCTATTTTTTCGTGTGCTCCATGCAGCACTGGGAGTTCCATGATATACAAATTGACAGACGAACTCCAGTACTGTCAGGTTCAAGATTGCAATTGTCTACGTGTATAACATATAACATATATGTTATATAGATAACACTATCTAAAAACATTATTTTCAAGTACTAAATTATTAATAATAAATATTGATATTGTACAATTTAATTAAAGAAAATTAGCAAATGAGTTGCAATATTCTAGTATGGGTCCAATTGTAGATCACCGAAGTCTCGGGCGCAAGATTAGATGGACATGAAATCTTCCACTCCGCCGTCTGGGAACCCATGAGCATAGACATGGATTACCAAGTTTTGGATGCAAGATGTACAGTCAGAACATGGGGAACGCGAGTTTGATAACGCCTAGTGAGGAACCCACGGGCATAAAACTGGCTAAGGAAATGAAAGGGCTCGGTCAAACTTATAGTGCATATTTCATATTTCATGTGCAATACCAACTATGTGGTGACCAGACCAGTAGTGTAGAAACCAGGAAAAGCTAAATATATACCTTTATAAAGTATGGACATGAGATTTTTTAGAGCATGTACGGATATCACATTCCATACTTGGACACTTTATAGATCATGGGTTCTCGGGATGGAGGGCTCAAAAAATAGGCCTCTATTGTTTTGTGTCCTACAAATAGCACCCAAAGTTACGTGATATTCAAATTGACAAGAGGACTTGCGAGGTGGCTCAGATTTTATAGAGCATGTATACTTTTTGGATCGTAGGTTCTCAGGATGGCGAGTTAAAAAACGGATCTCTATTGTTCTGTGCCTTACAAATATCATCCACAACTCCGCGATATACAAATTGACAAGCGGACTTGCGGGCTGGTCGGCTCAACATTGTACTTTTAGTGATTTTCGCGGTATACAAATTGACACACAGACTCCAGGGATGGTGATGCAGGAGCATCTCTCCACGCAGCCAGCCAGCCAGCCAACCACGTTAGCGCGCACACATTCAGAGCTGAAAGAGAGGCTCAACCTCATTTAAATTTGTAATGAATGTAATTTAAATACTTAGGCTGGTGAGCCAGGAAAGTCGTGCCTTTGAGCAGGCGTTAGATAGGATCGGCTTTAATGCCAAGATCGGCTGAGATCTAGTTCTGGATAGCAGTCTGGACAGCCATTGATGTAATTTATTAGAGTAGGTAGACCTGGAGGGAAGCGCTGAGAGCACCTCAGGTAAAAGAGATTTTAGATCTCATTTTGAGAGAAGAATGGATATATGAGAGAGCCAGAGAGAGCTCGAGAACACCTTGTACAAACAGGCATTTGCCATTTTAATAGAATACAGAAGCAGTTTTTCCTGCATTATTTTGTCTTATACGCATGTCTGTGTGTGTTCATTCTGTGCTGTATTTGTGTGTTGTTATCATGCAATTGCAGGGAGTGTGTTTGATTCAGGTTGAGGGTCTTTGAGGTTTCATGTCAGGAAGGCATGACAGAGTGTTGCAGACTCTGAATACCAGTGCATGAGTGCACTTTTGAACTCTGAGGAGTCAGACAAAGACGTGCTTGAGGCACAAGACTAAATTCAACAACTCAGGAAGAAGACCTGTGAGGTTGTTGAACACCTCAGGAGGTAAGGCTGTGTAGCTGAAACCCAGTTGCAGACAGAATCACTAAGGATTCTGTAGGAGCTCTGCCAAGTGGGCATTGAGTGCATGCATGAGGTGCTGAGGGAAGGAACTCTGCTGTGAGTTTGAGAAAGACCAGAATCACTGAGGATTCTAAGAAGCTCTGCCAGGTGGGCATCGAGCAAGTGCATTGGTGCACAAGGACCCGGAACTGTTGAACGTTCTGTGGAGAAGAGACTCCTCCAGGAGAGCGTCGAGGAAGTGTGCAGATAGGCACAGAGAAAAGAGAAGAGAACTCTTTGAGTTATACTATTTGAAGGAAGAGTCCACTAAGGGACTTTCACGGGTTGTTGAACACCCATAAGGACTCAGTGAGAGGGTCACTTGAGCAGAAGGATAGCCAGGAGGGCATCCATTTCATTCTCCATCTGAAGGAGAAGAAGAACGAAATCCCTTAGGGGTCTGAGTGTTAGTGAAAGATCAGAAGAGATAGCACGTCGTGTGTGCGTGAAGACTCTGCAGGAGAGAAGACGTAGGAATCCTTTAAGGATTCGAGGAGAAGAAGCTCAAGATGAGCAACGGTTTCATACGCGCCGGTGAAGCTCACAGTCGAGGAGTTCGCAGGGCAGAAAAGAAGCAAGGGTTGAAGCCTTGGGAAATCTAAGTTTTCCCAAGTCTGGGGAGAAATCATGCAAGCTCAGGCAGAGCAGTAGCCGTCGACAAATCGGCAAAAGAGAACAGATATGGACCGTTGAAGATTCACGTCCAGGAGGAGCTCAACAGGAATCTACGGCAGGATGAGACCGACAGCCGTCGGATCTCGTAAGAGAAATCCCGTCAGTCGTTAGATCCCGAGGAGATGTGCATGGGTTAAGCCTTAGCATGCAGGGAAGAACTTCGGGCTCATCGGGATTCAGTTCATCGTGGATTCAGAGTTTCTGCGGTCGTAAAACTCTCACTGGAAGAAATCACGATCCGCGATTTCCTGAAAGGATCTCAGCCGTTGATCTCGGTGAGACACGTGTTGAGAAGCAGGGGAGTCAGTGGAGCTTGGCTCATCAGAGAATCGAAACTTCTGGATGCTAGAGTCTTGTACATGAGATCGCGAGTAGCGATTTCCCGAGAGGATCAGGGTCGTTGATCATAGTAGGGATGCGTGGCGAGAGATCCCGGGGAGTTGGCGTTCGATAGTTCGGAGTTCTCGCATACAACGGAATCGCTGTAGGAGAAACCACGATTTCACAATACCCGATAACGCGACGAGGAGAGGGTGACGTGAAGGATAGAGGTCACACATGCATCGGGGTTCAACCTTTCATAGTTCTCGGTGATGAGAAACTCACGATAGGAGAAGTCGCGAATTCCCAAAACGCGACAATCCCACAGTCAAGGCAACTGAGTGGAGGATAGGTGTCATAAAGTCAACCTCAGTAGCGAGTCAGCAACAAGTGGCATCGACAGATCGTGAACTCAGAGGTTCGCGAGTTGGAGCTGCAAGGAATTGCACCAAGAATAGCGAGGTCGCGACAAAGCGGTAGTCCCGATAAAGCGGGAGAAGGTCAGCGTTGGCTGAGCCATCGGAGATCAGAGGTCCAGGAGGTAAGTGACATACGACCTCACAAGTGTCAATTTTTCGATCAGGAGAATTTTCGATAAGGGGCAAGGAGCACGTGACCGAAATATCATCGAGGTTCGGAGATTTTCGAAGCCCGAATCCGTGACTCCAGGACTCGCGATTAGGCGAGGTCCGATTTCCCGATTTGAAGGAGGGAGGTCTCAAGGAAGTACTCTGTGGGTGACAAAGTCCCGAAAGGGATTTTGAGGAGCAATCTAGCTCTTCGAGCCTAAGGAAGAGAAGGTCCTGGTGGTAGAAGACATGCCCTGGGTGGTCGTTTGCATCATAGTGGTATTAGAGTTGATATCTCATTTGTATATCTCAGGTGAGGAGGAGAATGAGGAATTGAAGCACTCTGATACGCGTCAAGTTGGTATCAGAGCAGGATTTCATCTGTATATTGCAGGTGAAGGAAGGCAGAGTTGTTGAGGACTCTGTAACGATTGTTTGCAGGTAGGCAGCAATCGAGAATGCAGTCATTGGGACTGTGAGAGAATGAAGCTGGAACACTCAGGGATGCGGAGTGACAGCAGCAGATCTGTCAGGGAGGCAGATAAACACAGCAAGATGGCTACTGAATGCCATAAGCATGCTGAACAGAAAAAGCCAGAGCTGATGAGCGCAACAGAAATGGATAAAGAGCTTGCTGACATAAAGCGAGAGATGGAGGAGCTCGAAATGAAGATGCGGCAGAATAAAAAGCTGAGATGGGTGCATGAATGGACCATGAAGACACCAAAGGTGAAATGGCCAGTTAGGGAGCTAATGGTCAAAGGACAACAGAGGCTGTTGAGAAAATGGTTGAGGTATGCAGAAAACCTCAAGGCCACCAAGGAAGAAGGGATGGTTTACATCTGTGAACCAGAGATTGTAGACATTCTCGGTGAGGAGAATGATCAGAGATCACTGAGGGATCTCATAGACTACCAGGAGGGCAGTGGAAGGTCTCCATATGGCCAGGTGGGCAAGGGAATAGAGATGAGATCGGCTGATGATCTCAAGAACTGCTAGGAGGGAAGAAAAGAAGAAATTCCAGATTGCCAAGAGGGCAACGAGTTGAGATCAGTTGAGGATCTCACAGACTGTCAGGAGGACAGCGAGGGAATTTCAATTTTCCAGCTGAGCAATGATAAGAGATCACTGAGGGATCTCGAAAACTGCCAAGATGGCAGTGGAAGCATCGAAGACTACCAGGAGGGCAGCAGAAGCATGTCGAATTGCCAGGTGGGCAGAGATGAAATTACGAGGCCATCTGAAGGTCTCATGGACTCGGAGAAGAGTTCAATTTAGCAAGGAGTGCTGATGAAGATGGGATCGATTGATCTCATGGTCTACCAAAGAAACAGCAGTGGAAGCATCCCATATTGCCCAGTGGGCGGGGATAAGCAGATGAGACTATCTGTGGGTCTCAGAAACTCAGAAGTGAGTTGGAATTAGTCAGAGGAGTTGACAGAGCAGACGAGCTCACATGGAGATCAGCAGATGCAGCTGACAGAGGAGGATTTGAGCCGCATAATGATTGGGGGAAATTCAATATCCCTACCATTCACCCTAGAGGAGGTAGAAAATTCTGTTGTAGATGATGCAACAACAGCATAAGAACAGTCACAGCTAGCGATGACTGCCAAAGAAGAGGATGAATTGGAGCAAAATTTGGAAGCTTCCCAAGCACGAGAAGAAGCTGAGGAAGCTGCAGCACTGAAGCTGATAGCAGAAGCAAAAGCAGAAGCGGAAGCAGAAAATGAGTGTTCTGAGGAACAACTCAATAGTTTCAGCCAATGAGCTGAGAGCGCTGTAGCATTGGAGCTAATAGCAAAGGAAGCCAAGGAGCAGGCAGGCAGATTTATTACTCCATGGGAGATGGAGCTAGAGATGCTGGAGGGTTGGTTGAACAATCCAGGGCCAGCAAGAGGACTGACAAAATTTGAACTGTCAGGGAGGATGACTGAGCAACAGGCCAGTCAAGAAGAGACTGTAGAGCTGAAATCTGTAGCCGAGTGGCAACTTGAGGCCATAGATGAAGACAAAGATGAAGATGAAGAAGATGGCATGGGAGATCATAGTGATCTGCCTGATGGCCAAAAAGTTTTGCAGCTGAGGGGACTAGAAGGACAGGACCAGCCACTGGAGCAGCTAGATGAGGTGATCAAGGAAATCAGGGAGTTGATGTTAAGATCAGCGCAGACTACCAGCGAAGAGAAGCTGGGCAGAAAAAAAAGAAGCAGCAGCAGCAGCACAATGAAAGCAACAGTAGCCGAATGGGGCAGATGGACAACTCCACAGATTCGTTTGGGATCAAGGAGGAGGATTCCCATAGCTACAGAGGGGGCTCATGAGAAGGAGCTCATGATTTTTGCAGCTGTGGAGTATGATGCAGGAGCATCTCTCCACGTAGCCTGCAAGCCATCTAGCCACGTCAACACGCACACATTCAGAGCTGAAAGAGAGGCGCAACCTCATTTAAATTTGTAATGAATGTAATTTAAATACTTAGGCTGGTGAGCGAGGAAAGCCGTGCCTTTGAGCAGGTGTTAGATAGGATCGGCTTTAATGCCAAGATCGGCTGAGATCTAGTTCTGGATAGCAGACTAGACAACCATTGATGTAATTTATTAGAGTAGGTAGACCTGGAGAGAAGCACTGAGAGCACCTCAGGTAAAAGAGATTTTAGATCTCATTTTGAGAGAAGAATGGATATATGAGAGAGCCAGAGAGAGATCGAGAACACCTTGTACAAACAGGCATTTTCCATATTAATAGAATACAGAAGCAATTTTTCCCGCATTATTCTGTCTTATACGCATGTCTGTGTGTGTTCATTATATGTTGTATTTGTGTGTTGTTATCATGCAATTGCAGGGAGTGTGTTTGATTTAGGTTGAGGGTCTTTGAGGTTTCATGTCAGGAAGGCATGACAGAGTGTTGCAGACTCTGAATACCAGTGCATGAGTGCACTTCTGAACTCTGAGGAGTTAGAAAAAGACATGCTTGAGGCACAGGACTGAAGTCAACAACTCAGGAAGAAGACCTGTGAGGTTGCTGAACACCTTAGGAGGTAAGGCTGTGTAGCTGAAACCCAGTTGCAGATAGAATCACTGAGGATTCTGTAGGAGATTTTCCAAGTGGGCATTGAGCGCATGCACGAGGTGCTGAGGGAAGGAACTCTACTGTGAGTTCAAGAAAGACCAGAATCACTGAGGATTCTGAGAAGCTCTGCCAGGTGGGCATCGAGCAAGTGCATTGGTGCACAAGGACCCAGAACTGTTGAACGTTCTGTGGAGAAGAGACTCCTCCAGGAGAGCATCGAGGAAGTGTGCATATAGGCATAGAGAAAAGAGAAGAGAACTCTTTGAGTTCTACTACTTTAAGGAAGAGTCCACTAAGGTACTTTCACGGGTTGATGAACACCCATAAGGACTTAGCGAGAGGGTCGCTTGAGCAGAAGGATAGCCAGGAGGGCATCCATTTCATTCTCCATCTGAAGGAGAAGAAGAACGAAATCCCTTAGGGGTCTGAGTGTTAGTGAAATCTTAGAAGAGATAGCACACTGTGTGCGTGTGAAGACTCTGCAGGAGAGCAGACATCGGAATCCTTTAAGGATTTGAGGAGAAGAAGCTCAGGACGAGTAGTGGTTTCATACACGTCGACGAAGCTCACAGTCGAGGAGTTCGCAGGGTAGAAAAGAAGCAAGGGTTGAAGCCTTGGGAAATCTAAGTTTTCCCAAGTCTGGGGAGAAATCGTGCAAGCTCAGGCAGAGCAGTAGCCGTCGACAAATTGACAGAAGAGAACAGATCTAGACCGTTGAAGATTCACATCTAGGAGGAGCTCAACAAGAGTCTACGGCAAGAGGAGACCGACATCCATTGGATCTCGTAAGAGAAATCCCGTCAGTCGTTAGATCCCGAGGAGATGCGCATGGGTTAAGCCTTAGCATGCAGGGAAGAAGTTCGGGCTCATCGGGATTCGGTTCATCGTGGATTCGAAGTTTCTGTGGTCGTAAAACTCTCACCGGAAGAAGTCGCGATCCGCGATTTCGCGAAAGGATCTCAGCCGTTGATCTTGGTGAGACACGTGTTGAGAAGCAGGGGAGTCAATGGAGCTCGGCTCATCAGAGAATCAGAACTTTCGGAGCCTAGAGTCTTGTGCATGAGATCGAGAGTAGCGATTTCTCGAGAGGATCAGGGTCATTGATCATAGTAGGGACGCGTGGTGAGAGATCCCGGGGAGTCGGGGTTCGATAGTTTAGAGTTCTCGCATACAACATAATCATTGTAGGAGAAACCACGATTTCACTATACCCGATAGCGCGACGAGGAGAGGGTGACATGAAGGACAGAGGTCACACATGCATCGGGGTTTAGCCTTTCGGAGTTCTCGGTGATGAGAAACTCACGACAAGAGAAGTCGCGAATTCCCGAAACGCGACAATCCCACAGTCAAGGCAGCTGAGTGGATGACAGGTGTCGAAAAGTCAACTCCAGCAGGGAGTCAGCGACAGGTGGCATCGGCAGATCGTGAACTCGGAGGTTCACGAGTTGGAGCCGCAAGGAATTGCGCCAAGAATAGCGAGGTCGCGACAAAGCAGAAGTCCCGATAAAGTGGGAGAAGGTCAGCATTGGTTGAGCCATCGGAGATCAGAGGTCCGCGAGGTAAGTGACATATGACCTCACAAGTGTCGATTTTTCGATCGGGAGAATTTCTGATAGGGGGCAAGGAGCACGAGACCAAAATATCATCGGGGTTCAGAGATTTGCGAAGCCCAAATCTATGACTCCAGGACTCGCGATTAGGCGAGGTCCAATTTCCCGATTTCAAGGAGGAAGGTCTCAAGGAAGTACTCTGTGGGTGACAAAGTCCCGAAAGGGATTTTGAGGAGCAATCTAGCTCTTTGAGCCTAAGGAAGAGAAGGTCCTGGTGGTAGTAGACGTGCCCAGGGTGGCCGTTTGCGTCAGATGGCAGGCTCCCAAAAATGAGCAATACATACTAAATATGCACAGATCCCTTATTCCATACTTAGCCACCCTTTTGGATCGCGGACTTGCGGGTTGGCGGGCTATAAATTGGGCCTCTAATGTTTCGTGTCCCACAAATAACACCCATAGTTTCACGATATAAAAATTGACCAGTGGACTTGCAGGATGGATGGCTCAACATTGAAATTTTGTTGGATGGCGGACCTGTGGGCTGGCGGGCTATAGGCGCAAAATAAAAAATAACAAAAACACAACTGCAAACAAGTTCGACAAATACAGATTGAGTAAACGAAAAACTGTTTAGAATGGAACACGGGAAGAAAAAAAATGCACCTTTGCATGGATTCCTCTACATCTCTGGTTAGGAGTTCTCTGCGACATCTATTTTTCCTGTTTGTTTCTATGAAAAAAATCACAAAACAAAAGGGATATGAACATAAGTTAACATGTAAAGAAAAAGGCAAGTACTATGTACATATACAATAAAAAAAAGAATAAGATGAATACTGTAACAAATAGTTTTTAGATGGATGTACCTTTTTTTTTTGCATAATGTATATTTATAATTCAAGTACAACACCAACTGTATGGTGACCAGAGTAGTATGTGTAGAAATCAGGGAAAACCAAAAAGCGGGATAATTGTTTTTTTTTTTTTTTTGCAACAGGCTATACAGATATGCTTTGGTCGTTCCATTTAAATATCAACTTCCTGTTTCACTTTGAAGTTATCTTTTGTCAGAGGACTTAGTAAATACAAGGATTCTATGCTTCTGACACGGGACAGTGCTGTGTATACAAGTCCATGTATTTGAATTCTAGCAGGATGAAATGCAACATTATCAAGTGTTAGTCCTTGTGATCTGTGGACTGTATGAGCACATGCAAGTTTAATCAAAAGTTGTTTTTGAATCTTCAGTCGACCTGTCTTTGCTCATGTCGATACTAGCTTTGATATTCGCAAAATAGGTGTCCAATCTCTTCCAGTGTTTGAATTATATAGATAAGACAACTTGCTTGCTTGTCACTTTCCTATATGCAGTTCATGGAACTTAATCCAAAGGACATCAAGTTTTTTTGTTTTCGTATAGCCTTTGAGTATTCCATCTGCACCATTGACCAAGCCATCCCGTGAATCATAGTTATAGGCATATATTTCAACCAACATTTCTAGTTTGAGGACAAGCTGCAAAGGTAAAGTGACTGTATGTTCATGACGTGGAACATTTCCATGGTTGTCTTCTTCCAGGTCAATTGAATTGATGATGATATCATCACCATGCATGACCGATGGAATTTGGATTTTATGCATTACAACATCCTTATTTGTGTAGAACGGGTAAGGGAACGTTGGGTTTGTTGGTGCAAGCTACAAGTACCTCAAATTGATATATGCTAAGTCATCATATGTTTGGCTATTTGTGCACATTCTATTCAGAATTGCAATGAATGTTTCATATGTCTGGCGCATTGTAGTATGCAATTCAAAGAATTTAATATTGTCTCTCCAGAAGTCATGGGTCATTGTTTCCATGTTAACGGTAGGTTTTTCAAATATCAAAGAATCTTGGATGGGTTGTGCCTGGTAAATATCCCCACAGAATATCATGTCAATGTTTCCAAAGTATTTCGTGTGCACATGTTTTATGCTTCTTAGCCATTTGGCAATGGAATACAAGAACCGACTCCCAATCAAAGATGCATCATCTATAAAGACAAGTTGGAGTTCCTCATAAATCTTAGACAATGTATCCAACGTTTCCTTGCTAAGTGGAAGAAATTGTGACTTGTTAAAAGGCATTAAAAATGCAGAGTGGATTGTTGTTCCACCTGCATTATATGCAGTTTTTCCTGTGTATGCAACTATTAGGCCCTTTCGTTTCATAGGATTAGAGGAATTGTTTGAATCATAGATTCATATAAGCATTTGGAACAGTTCTTTCACTATGAATGTCTTTCATGCTCCTGCTCCGCCTGTAAGGAACACGTGCACATGATTGTCCATGTTCAAGTGTTTTTTAAGAGCAATGTCCTTTAGAATTGTTTATTGTTCGCGATTCAACAGACTTCTTATTCTTTGGTATTCATTATTTTCAATTAGGAAAGGATGTTTTGTGACTTGAAAACCAAGATTGATACGTTTTTCACTTCCACCTGCTAGAGGACAAGGCAAATCTGCTTGCAAGTCATAGGACTCGGAAGGAGTTCTGGTTTTTTTTGGTTTGTGAATGTCTCATCAGGATCATCAGAGTTTTCTAGATCATTAACTGGAATTTATAGATCACCCCATGTTGGATTAACATTGTAGTTAAATCTAGCTTCATTGATGTGCACTATAGTGTCAAAGGCAACATACGCAACCTCCCATGTAGAGAAGCTATGTTTTAATGTCTCTTCGCTTTCATCGAACGGAACGTACAACAACAGTTTTTCTCTACAATAGTTTTCATAGTCACAGTGTTTATTGTATTTGACAAACTATATCACAGAGGGTTTTTTTCTTTTTGATATGGGTGCACCATTTTTTTGTAATGTGATATGAATTCTGCTAAGCAGATATGCCTAATAGGAGATGGACGTTGGAGGTAATAATCAACAATAGAGCGACATAGCATGTCGTCTGAATTGTCAGGATCTTGTTCTAGCAAAATCAGTGGTTTAAGCACAAATGTGTGTTTTTCAAGTGGAGATGCATTTATGAAGACACATTTTCTTGAACTACAAGTGAGGGGCAAAGAAAGTGCAATGTGAACTGCTTGCTGAGAAGACATTTGTTGAAGATTAAGCAGTGTATTGCCAAGTGTGCGTATCATTTGTATGGCATCAATATGACTTCTTTCATGTTCTTTGTGTATTCTTCTGAATGTACTTGTCATAGATTTGTCAACCTTTGTCATATACGAGGTACAGTACAATGCTACAACTTATGCATTGAGCATGTACTGTGCATCTGTATTTTCTTTCCACATAACTGGCATATCCTTGGAGAAACTGTAGTTCCAAATATGGGAAAGTTTTCTCTTAAGGAAAACTATTGGTTGCCTAAGCATACATTATATGGCTTGGATGTACTCATCTTCTGATAGATTTAGCTCTGTCAAGAAGGCATCGAAGCTCATCAACTCGTCAAATTATCCTTGTTCTAGAAATGCAAACAAGGATTTAGATTTCTCAAAAACAACATTTTCCTCTAAACTAAGTGGCTCTATGATTATTGTAGCTCTCATTGGTGGCACATGAAAGCTATATCTGCAATGCAAGTTTTTTCGTTTTCTACAACTTCTTGTATGGTAATGTCTATGGACTTTGGCAAGTTATGGATCCAAATGATCTGTGTTGCATGTTATGTATTTATCCACAAATTGTTCGATCTCTGAATTGTTATCAGCTCCATAGACGGGTGCACCCTCTATCCACAACAGTGCATGGTCATGTTCATTTCCCCTATTCTAGAATTCAGTCACAAAATGGTAGTCTGATATTTTTCTGAAAAATGTTTCATTGTGGCATATCAATTGTCTCAAAGCATTTATTCTATGTCTATAGTAGTGAGTACATGTCATTGGGTCTTTTCTCATGAGGTAGTTAATGTCATTATTTTCCAGTGTATCGGTTTCTTTTCTACGTTTATTGTTCCTATGCAGGTCATATACGGAAGCTACCAATGGATCCCAACAATGCTCTGCACTTGTAAATGTGATGAAAAATGTTGGTGAGCCCAATTGTCAGATCATTACAAAAATAGTTTTTTTGTTTTGTTGCAAATAGTCAGGAGAGGTGTGAATGTTTTTGAAATCTTTGTATCCAATATCAGATTTCAGAATTTTTTCTAGGTTTACTTTATACTTCACATCCTTGGCCAACAACTTTCTTCCTTGTAACTAGCATTTTCTTATTCGAACCCACATGCAGGAGATAACTTGCTCTATTATTATGCACATTGTTTTGATAAA
This sequence comes from Picea engelmannii, assembly GCA_009831015.1. Classification (NCBI taxonomy): domain Eukaryota; kingdom Viridiplantae; phylum Streptophyta; class Pinopsida; order Pinales; family Pinaceae; genus Picea; species Picea engelmannii. Next base: position 262,126 of record ML780847.1, read on the forward strand.
CAAATTTTTTATATGACACGAGAAGTAATTGCTTCAATGTAGCATATCCCATAGAACTATTTTATGATAACTGAATCATTCTTTAATATCATTGGCACGTGGATCTCCATAGAAGAGTGTTGGAAAGTTCATTTCCTTAGCGAATTTGTCCTTGAATATTCCAAGTGGACGTTGCCCCTCGGCAGGTGCATTTTTGACAATCTTCTCTTGGAAGTCACGAATGCACTATGAATCTGTGAATCCATGCACCAATGTATTAGCAGGTGTTTCATTCTCCAATTCATCACTTGTATCAAATTCACTAGGATTTTTGAGAGTGTATGCAAAGTTGCCATCCTCTTCTGCAAGAACATTGTTCCAGTTGTCATTTATACAAATGTTATGTTCTTTGTACAGGCCCCTGGAACATAATTCCTTTAATGCTTTCATAATAGTATGCACACGCACTTTGCCTGTCTGATAGGCATTTTTGTATCGCAAGCATATTTTCAGAGCCACAACAATTGTCATTGTATCGCTAATGAATTGTGGCAAGGCTTTTTGCACAACATCTAGCTGAAAATGAACATTAATAATTGATCATGTTAAGCCCATCTAGGGTCGTTTATATCCCCAAGGCCTAATTTGAGCAAATGCAATTCGCAGAGACACAAGTCTCTCCTCAAGTTCCGTAAGTCCACTTACATTTGGTAGTGGCATATTGCATCTTATTTGGTCAGGGGTTGCAAACTGTGGCAGTTTTCCATTTTCAAGCGACCGTTTGCATGGAAGACAAATTTTGCCATTGGAAAATGGTTTATCGTGTGCTGTCAAGCGCAGGTATTCTTCTTGCAATTCAGGTGTGAAAAACTTACTATTTTTTGAGAAATTCAATTGTTCACAAATTTCACATGCAATGGAAGGAGTGTCTTTAATTTGTTTCATGTAGGTTTGTCTTGCATTTTTCTTTCACAGGGAAGTATGGGTAGAAACTGTTTCGTGGTTTTCATTGGTAGTAGTGCATGGTGTTGCTTCTAGCCCACAAAATGTCACAGTTGCATGACCATTCTAGGATATGCAACCATACCTGTTTCTATTGTCTTGTGCATGAACCGATTTCTTTAGAGTGTGATATGTGAGTTTCTCTCTAAAAGGAAGCGTAGCAATGTATTTTTTTTTCTCTCGTGCATGATCTTTTTCAAGTTGTGGTAACTTACTCTATGTTTCTTTCCCAAGGGCATGATGAGATGATGGAAACTTGGATGAATTTCACTCTGATTTAGGTTCTCATAACCTAGTCTATGTTTTTTGTTTAAGGCCTGTATGGCCTCATCACAACTGGGATGAATTTTACACATAAATTTTTTCAAGTTGTGATAACTTACTCTATGTTTTTTTTTAAGCCCTGTATGGCCTCATCACAACTTTGATGAATTTCATGCATGTATTTTTTGTTCAAGCCCTATATGGCCATATCGCAAGAGGGAGGAGCTTCATTCTCACTAGAAACCATGCCACACGTATGCAGATTCGATGCGGTTTGGGTGGCATGGACATTCAACCCTGAACCACCGATATGTCCAAGCAAAGGTTGATAATGGATATGTTTTGTATTTTTTTTCATCGAGAATATGTCAATTGTTCGATTGTAATTTGAATCAGTAAACCAGGAATGGACAGTGCCATCTAGCAAGGCCGACTAGACCTAGGTATTTACTCTGAATATGATAGACAACCATTGCAAACATAATCTACAACCCTCCACATTCTCTTTTTCATATGGCAGTGCCATGTTTACAAGGTATTCTTGCCAACTTCCAACTGTCGGCATATTTTCTAGGAGATATGGCCAAAGGTGCTGATACAAGCACCTAAAAGCCTGTTGTCTCCCGCCTATAATTGCATTTCAAAAGGACTGTACAGTGTAAATCTGCAGCGACCGCACATCAAACTACGCTGCTACTAAACAACAAATTGCATTGAACAGACTATCTCCACAACTAGACACAACATTTGTTGCCAGCTGTAAACCATGGCAATCTATGCGATGCATAATCCGTTTCCACTGCGATTCAAGGTCTTTGTGTCTAGCTGTGGAGATAGTCTATCAATAATATAAACAGCCTAAGAAATAATCTATTAATCCATTGCGCAACTCCGTCGATGAATAGCGAAAATGTAGTAGAACCTGAAATGTATCGAAAAGGAAATCCCCTACAATATACGAGAATGCATCCAATATAAAAAGGCCATTGCTATGAAAAACCATGTTAATGTTGTCATGTATAATGGATTGTGTATCTATTTCATACGAATCAACATCTATTACTTATTTCATCTTTTGAACTGTGATTTTGAAGTTATTTGTTAGATACTTTCAGTTTGCATGAAAACAAAGAAAAGGGGGGAAAAAAATAAAAGTAGAAAAAAAAGGAAAGAAAAATAGAAAAACTACAAGCGCGAAACTAGGTACCAATCCCCATATGTATCTTTCAACCTTCTTCTTGTCAACTTCAATCCCCCCTACTCCCCATAGCAAATGACAAAAAACAAACCCACACTGGAAAGTGAACCAAACAGAAGAAACAAGGTAAATAAATAACACCATAAATTTACTCAGCAGAAAGACAACAGGTGGACGGAGTTTTACGACCCACAGAATAAAATCATTCCATGCATCTACACCCTGGCGGATGGTTCCCTCTTCTCATAGCTCCAAACTACTTTTTGAAAACCCCTCTGCATTGCAATTTTGGAAATAGTTATGGATGTGGTAGTCGGCATATGAAGACGCATGGTTTCTAGGAATAGCAATTAAGAGCATAGACAAAGATGGTTTGCAACAGAATTTGGAGGCAGTGACTCCCACCATTGAAAAATAGCAACAACAAGGAATCTTACCCACCAATGTGGGATGACAAGAGCTCAGCCCCAAAAACTGGAAATCACAACAACAGGTCAAACAACTTGCAAAGTTGAAGAACAACAAACCATTAAACAACCACGAAGAGGTCCAACTACAACTGCAGGACCTCAACTTTGCAAAGTTGAATCAAACAAGAATAAGAATCATGGAATGAACCAACGGACAAGCATCGGCCACTGATGCAATGATGCTGACCATCAAAAAAATGGAACAAAAGTGTATTGCAACGCATATGTACAATAAACATTTAAGACTAGCAGACATGTTAGGTAAGCACTTAAGACTATCAAGACCGTCGAAGGGCATAGCCCTGTGAAAACATTTAAGAAAAAATGCAGCGTGGCAGGCCTGTTCTCTCGAACAATGCAACAATAAAGCAAAAATCACCCATAGTAATATGCTAGAGAATGTAATCTACGTAGCAGAAAATGCTAAAGGAAACATTCAAACCAATGTTATCATTAATCCACCTTCAACGAATGCATAAGAAAATATATGATTCAAAAAGACCATATACGATCAAATACTTTGGATATGCCAACATATATAACATTGGGAATAGCGAAGCTGGCAATAAGACCTCCAATTCGTTGTCCAATCAGATCTTGACAAACATGGTACTTTCTATTATATAAAAATCCATGTTTTCTCTTCTCTGGTTCCAACAATAGATAATATGGAAATATTTGTGGTCAATGCACAATCTAATACTAGGTCAATGAATTATCGATTGCTATAGTCCCTCTATGCCTACAACATGGACTAATAACAACTTAACTACAAGAAAGAAATAACAGAGAAAAATCTAATTTAAGGATGACATACTTAAAAGTATATCTGAACATATTTCCCAAAGCAATTCCCAAACAAATAAGAAACATATACACTCAAATACAACTATAAAGGAAGGATTTCCATGCAAATCATAGAAAGCTCAAACAATTATGCCTAATATATGGACTTAATGGCTTGTTACCAGAAACATGATGGCACCCTATGTTTCTGGGTGAAACCCATCTGAAGGAATTTAAGAACAAACACATCAGAAACGTCATTGCTAGCATCAATTTACTGTTTCTGGACTGGAAACAGATTTCTCAAGAAATAACCTACGTTTCTCAAGAAACCCATGCATTTATCAAGAAATATGCCCTACAGTTGTCAAAAAAAGCATTCAAAACTCTTATCTTTTACATAAAAATACAAAGCATCCATTCCCATCTAAGTATAATTTGATTTAACTATGTATGTGTTACAGTGATGCACCTATTACATTTGAAGATAAGCCAAAAATTATTTAGCCAGAGGCCATGGGAGAGGTAAGGTGTGCCAAATACATAGGTCATATCTATCCTATGAAGTTCTAGAGACAAGGGCTTGCTAGAGACAAGGGCTTTCAACATATACTTTCATATTTTTAGTGTCCTCTATTAAGTGCAGTTGTTAACTTTCTATACACATTTTCAATATATTATTTCTAATAGATTCTTTAGCAGTTATATTGATCTTAAATAATGTTTTAATAATGTGTTAATTTGAGAAAATCAAATAATTTTGGTAGTGTGATTAATAATGAGGTACATTTGTTTGTCGTTATATGGTGTTAATCCTTGCATGTGTAAAGTATGCAAAATTAAACAGGATAGGAATCAAACATAAAATATGTTTGTTACTACCTGTGTGCAAATCTTCCCAGGGGATAAAGAGTGGCACTTCCAAGAGGAAAAATTCGAAACAGTGAATTACGGATTTCAAATAGTGCACATTAATAGGTTATTTCAGCAATAAAAGACCAGCATTGCGGCAGATGTCTTTGTGGGAAGCACAAGAATGGTGTCTTTGTGGATAGCACAAGAATAGTACAAGACAGTAAAGGGTGAGGTTCAAATTTCACCTCATCAAGAGTTTTTATCTTTTGTGTTTGAAAACTCAGGAGATTGATCTGTTGTGTTTAAGTCAGGCCCTCGGATGTTTGAATCCTCCAAGCTTGTTCTTCTTCCATAACAAGATAATTTTGTCTCAAGGTTTGATTGGAGGAACAAACTATTTCTCTGGCACACTTGCCAGGTTTACCAATGCATTACTTGAACTCAAATGTATGTAATTAGTGATGATCTCCAGGAATAGATAACTATGGAATGTGAAGGGAAAGAAAGGATTCAAATTGTGGAGTATGTAAATGTTCCATTTAAGTACAGATTCTGCCAACGACATGGAGACACTGAAAAATTGCCCTATGAAGCACACATATAACATATAAGCACGGAGATGTGCAAAGGGAAAGAAGATCTCTCCAGTTAAATCATAATCAAAGGAAGGGAGATCGGTGATAAAATGGTATCACAAATCCTTCAGCAGAGGGGGCATGGAGAGTAGGAAATATAGGACTTTAGTGGAACCTACTCAAGACAGTAATGGAGAACTCTTCCAACCCTAGGAACTATTACCTCCAACCCTAGTTTGTCCCAGTTTTCTCTGGCTCCAGATCTAAAAATAATTCATGGGGACCTTTTCTCAGTGTATTTCGAACATATATGCATTTTCATGCGTTGAAGAGATGGATAGTTTCGTTTCTCATGAAACCATTATTCGACATCGCCCATTTTAAAAAGGAGGTGCAAGTAATTAAAAATGCAACAAAACAAACTAACCTGATAGTGCCATTATCAAAATTGTGACCAATGATGATAGCGTAGTCTCCCGAAGCACGGGAAAATAAACCATGGTCCCCAACATGTTGCTCCACATTGCAGACGATGGCTCCCTCGGGAATAGATCTGAGAGGCAGCATGTTGCCCACAATAAGATTGGCCTTCTTACCACAGTAAACAAACTAGCCCGTGTACATACACTTGGCTGTGATGAAAAGCTCCTTCTGGTGCCTGTAGCGGAAGGGGTGACTGAAAGTTACCTAGCAGAGCAGGGTACCGCGCCCCAGGTCGTGGATGACATCAGAAACAATGCCCTTAATGTAGGCATTGTGTTCCCCATAGTCGAGGCTGCAAAAGTGAGCAGAACCCTTCCTATGGTGTGTGTGGGATCTAAACACGGACCCCGCTCCCTTCCTCTATGCTCTGATCACCCTCACCATTGCTACACTACACTACACTACTATAGTTTTTCTCCAACCCTCCCTCCCACTATTAAAAACAACCCTTACGTGAGCATTTTCTTCGGTCAGGGTAGTTTTGTCTTTTAACGAGATGGGAAGCTATACTTCACGGTCTAGGAATTTGGATGGCTCAATCATTTCTAGGGTTTTTAATGGAGGGTGAAGATTGATATCATCTCAACCGGTGGGATTCTGTCTTTGAATAGATCAGACAGTTTAGATGGTGTGATTTATTACTTTTAAGGGATAGAGGAGGATAGGAGTTTTTAAAGTAGTAAAAGAAATTTCAAAATGCCACTAGATAAGTGTATCTAAGAGCTATTTTACACACACAATATGTTCTACAAAGGAGGAGGGGAAGTTGAGCAAAGAAGTATACTTATTGTGTAACCAATCAATCATTATGTTAAAAGGAGACATTTCTCTCTTGTAGCCATCCTTATTAGTCCCTATCATAGGAATAAATGGATTGTAGCGATCGATAATTCGTTGACCTTGGATAACAGATTGGAGGTCTTATTGTCGGCTTCACTATTCCCAATGTTTTATATGTTAGCATATCCAAACTTTTTGATCGTATGCAGTATTTTTTAATCATATATTTTTCTTATGCATTGCTTGAAGGTGGATTAATGCTAGCATTAGTTCGAATGTTTGTCTTAGCATTTTCTGCTAGCATTGTCTTAGCTTTATAGTGATCGATAATTCCAAAATTTATAACGCCCATGCCACATGTATTTGTATTGGAATGTATTGAAACTTTTTTTGAGGTGCTTGAATAGGCCTGACAGCTTAAATGTTTACATGATGCGAGGTCCTCCAACATGCCTAACAACTTAAATGTTTTCATACCGCAAGGTCCTTAGACAGCCTGACAGCCTTAACTATTTATCTAAATACGCTTCTCAGGGTACATTTTTCCTCGAAATTTTCCATACAATGTTGCATTGATTTTGGGCAATGTTGTTGTCCACCACCATTTGAATAGGCATTGTATCTTTCATCCTTCTTCTAGCCTTGCAATGCAATTTCATCATTGTTGAAGCTACATACATTGTTTGTTGGTTCGGTGAGTGCTTCTTCTTCGCTGGTTCGTCGGTTATTGCTTGTTGTTGTTGTTTGGTTCACAATTCGACCTGCACTTCTGCCTTTCGTCGTTTTGGAGTAAGTTTCCATGCCATATTTTCATTTTCTATTCCTTCTTTGTTGTTCAGTGTTTACATTTTTCAATTAAGAAAGTTTTCTTATTTCTACTGGCATGCTCGTTATATGTTTCTGGTTCCTTCTGTACTTCAGCTGCAGTTTCGTAATCGTTGGAGATACATATGTTGTTTACTGGTTCGTTGGTTGTTGCTTGTTCATTGGTTTGTTGGTTGCTGGTTATGTTTGTTTGGATCAAGTTTACGCTTTGGGGCCTCGGGGATGCAGTTGGGATTGCTCGTTCTTTCTCGCTGGTTTGGTGCTTGTTGTTTTCTTTTGTTTGATTCGGATTTAAAGGGTTGGGGTCCTGCACCGGTAGTTGGATCTGTTTGTTTTTTGTATTATTATTATTTTTTGGGTGCTTTACGATGTTTAGCCCCTGCACCCACGAGTGGACATGCAGTTGTGTTATTTTCCCTGTCTGGGGAGGCTGGTATCTGTTTTGCTGTGGGATTTTGCTAGTGCTTCAATCTTGACATGATAGAAAACAGTTGCATGAAAAATAGTTCGAGAAGTACATGTGAAATTGCAATATCCGTTGTTTTTTTGTTAAAATAAAACATATGCAAGCTGCAGTTATAAACCATGTATGGTGAAATGTGTCCATATGACAATACATGTTCTTTATCCTCTACACAGACTAGTGTGCCCACGATACAATATGTCTTGTACTTGAGACATGATATGTACAACAAAGATTCCGCAAAATTATATTTCCATGTCTGGAAGCATATCTGGGTATTTTTCCATGGAAAACCAAAATCTTGTATCGTGAGCACAACAGTCTGTGTAGAGGATAAAGAACATGTATTTCCATGGGTGGAAGCATATCTGGATACTTTGCCACAGAAAACCAAAAAATCGTTTAGCTACGGCCATGCAATTTCATAATATTTTGTGTCTTGTAATATATTTTGGGCAAGGAAAAAAATTACACATTTACAGCTATGGACGGAGAAGCACAAAGGTTCACGTTTATACCTATATTTTAGACTATTCGTTCAGTATCTTTTACTGTATGTACATATTACTTGTTCTCCGATGCATACCGGCTTCCATTCATGTTCATTGTATTTTGTGCATTCCCACATTCAAACAAACAGAATAGCTGAAGAAAACGATGGAGTCTTTGCTGCATCGATTGAAGAGAAGATAGAAATGTACATGGTTGTACTGTTATTTCATATTCCATTGTTTTGTATTTCATTTATTGTCTGTATATGTGTTCACCTATTTTATTTTGTGTAGGTGTTTTGTACCTTCCTACATAATAACTTATCTTCATTACATGTCTTCCTGCATACTAACCTACTTCATGTCCGTTGTATTTTTCCTGCATTGCTACATTTAAACAAACAGAATGGATGGAGAGGACGATGGACTCTTTGGCGGGAATGTAGATTAGGAATTATAGAGGTGGATACCTGTACTCTTATTTCATATTCCAGTGTTCATTTTTTCATATACTGTCTGTATATTTGTTGTGCTTGTTCTATTGCTTTGCACCTCTTTTTTTTGTGTTCTTTTCTTCCTTCAAATATAATATCTTTCTGCATATTCTCATGTGAATCGTATTATGTTTGTTGTTACATTGGAATAAATAGAATTGTTTCTCTTTCTTTTACATGTCTGTCTTCATACTAAGTTGCCTTCATGTCCATTGAATATTCAATGTTGCTACCTTGGAAGAAACAGGTTGGTTTGACAGGAAGATGAATTGTTTTGTGCAGCAACAGAGGGTTTTGTGGTACAATATTTGAAAAGGTATACCAACTGTGCTAGTAAATTAAATATACAAACCTTGTGGGGGCATATAATATTAGACTAGAAAATGATGACTTGGCAGCAATGGGCCTTTCTGCCCTCCCTATTTCTACTTTTTCCATTTTTTATTATCTCTTTTGTTTTCTAATTTATCTGCTTAGTAGTCTTTCCGAAAATTCCTTGGTGCGTCGGTTGGCGGATTAACGGTTTCACATGTATGGTTGCGCTTCTACCTTATTCCATACTTACCCACTTTGTCGATTGTGGGTGCTGGGATGGAAGGTTCAAGATTTGCTCGCCTGGCTTCCGAGGGTCTGCGATATACATATTAGCCATGGTGCCCCACCCTCATGCCATGTTTACTGTTACACATTTTTCCAGTCAAAAAATCAGAGGCATACAATTTTACGCTCGGGTCCTCATGTTTCCTAAGTATATTCCTTGACACCCTATTTCGTATTCCACCTACTTCCACCCTCCATGTGAAATTAAGAACTATTATGGACAGTGTACAATGAATATGCTTGTTTAGTCCTTCTGATGTTCATCTACACATGCTTGCATCAGAAAAAGTTGGACTAGTGACATGGCCATGAGTAGTCAGTCATCCCAACCATTAGCAGACTGACAAGGCCAAAGGTAAACATGCATACACTCTACTCCTAGTATGTTTACCAAAAAAATATCCTAGGCTATTTATTCATCTATGGCATGGTGAATATGTTGATGTCATCTGGAATACATGGTTTGCAGTTCATAGGAAGTATCAACAAGTACAAGCGATACACCGAACATAGCGCAAATTCCACAGACTAAGAGATGTGGTTGCAAAACTCTGGCTCCATAGTTCATCAAAGCTATGTGTGTACTTGTAGATTTATGCCAATGAAAGAAGAATACAAAAAATAAAAATGCACACTAACATTCACTTTAGTTTTCTTTTTCAAAAATTGTCACCAGGTCTAGATTTGTAACACCCAAAGTACTATCAATAGAGGGCTTGAACAACCGTCGAACTGGACAAGTGTTCGTCAGGGACATAATGTTTGTCTATAGCACCTACCTAGACAAGGAAAACACAACTAGATCCATTATTCATGCTGACATGACAGACAAGGAGGCCATGATGATAGTCACACTAACTATTCCTACACAACTTGTCCAGAAACATGCAAAAAAGATATTTTCGGGTAATGGGATATCCATTACAAATTTTAATATATTGGCCAAAACAGTATATGACCATGGTGATTGTGATCAGATTATTTCACTAAACAAAACAAGTATTGTGGAAAAAATCCCCGTTGTTTTTTCAGAATATCGTTTCATCTCGGACGCGACTATCAACCAACTTGCACAGAGTAGTGATATTTACCCAATCAGAACCATTGGCACAGTTGTCACACTGGTGAGAAAACTTGGCTCGCAACACATTCTCCATATAAAGGATGGAGAGTTGGACAACGACAAGGAAATGGTACCACTTTCCATATCCAGTTTTGTCCTTTACTTTAGCATGTGCATGTATCTCGGGTAAGTTACACAAATATTGCATTGTTCTATGTTGCAGCTGCAATTTTTCGATACCTATTCAAATTTGTTTTCGTCAATGGAAAAACAATTGCATAAAGAGTAGTTTCCAATTATTCTCTTAAAAAATATAAGAAAGAAAAGGAATGTTATAGAAATGATCTTTCACACAACCCAAGCAACGTTTGTAACAGAGTTGCGAGCAGACATAGTAAAAGATCTGAAGAAAATAGCTAGCTCTACAACTATTGTGCGTATACATCCACATAATCATCCTCACTTTGCTTATACAAATAGCTTTCACCAAAATTTTGTGGCTTGTTTTATTTNGTTTTCCAGGTTGAAGGTGTTTTGGTTGCAGGGAATGCATACTCGACCCCCTTTGAGCCTGTATGTGGGAAATGAAACTCTCATGCTTATAATTCTACTTTGATAAGTGATGATACAATTGATCGTCTGCGATGTGGTGAAAAATGTCCAGATATATATGGACATTGTGACAGTGCTCCCATCTGAACTGTGGGCAACACAACCGTGCATTTTACAATTACACATCCTTTGTTACAAGATGTGCTTCCTAGGTTGGAAGAATTTTTGTATGAAACATATCTACAGAAAAAGGCAAGCAATGTCTACATGTTGTGCCACTTTCGTATACACAAAAAATTTACCTTAAATCAGGACAATGCAATTTTGCATATCGGATGAAGAAGGAAAAAAAAACATATCAAACTTTGGCAGGAAACAAAAATATCTCATGTGTCTCTATAATATTTCTTCAACACCCAGATGAATGTTCGTCGGACTGCACATAATATTGTTCGGTCCAAAAATAGGAAGCATTGAAGCAAACCCCATATATCCCATGGCCCCGGTTATTTTCTCCAGGGAACATGTACCAAATGTAAGAGAAAACGAATGTCGTGACATCTTTTCTTTTTATATCAAATTGTTTGATGCAAAGGTCAATGCGTTCTGATCTATGGAACCTTGTGGGAACTTGCTTGTAGCCTATTTGGAGTTTAGTTGGTTCTTGGTTGTATGCTTCATCTGTCAATTCGTACATCACGAAACTCTGAGTGTTGTTTGGATGACACAGAACAATAGAATTGCAATTTTTTATCCTGCTAGCCCACAAATCCGCCTGTCAATTTGTATGGCGTTGTGACGCAAATGTATTATGTAGCTTGTTTTAGCATTTTTCCTTGATCGGTGAACTTGGTAAAATTCATCTCCTAGAATAATTTGAAATCAACGAATATATAATGTGAGAAGTCCAATTGTGATATCATATCAACAAGAGGCCCTTAAAATTCAAATTGTTCATTGTTATGCTTGTGGTGATAGAATTTAAAAAAACTTTGTTTTGTTTCCTTAATTTTTTTTAAAATAAGTGATTTAACATCTTTTGATAATTTTATGTAATTAAATTGTACAATATCAATATTTAATATTAATAATTTAGTATTTGAAAATAATGTTTTTAGATAATGTTATATAGGATGACCATCTGTAAACAATCACAATCTTGAGCCTGTTAGTCCTGGAGTCCGTTTGTCAATTTGTATATTGTGGAACTCCGAGTGTTGTTTGGAGGACATGGAACAATAGAAATGCAATGTTTAGCCAGTTAGCCCGCAATTCTGCCTGTCAATTTGTATATCGCAGAACTCTAGGTGTTATTTGTAGGACACAAAACAATAGAGGCCCAATTTTGATCCCTCCACCCTGAGAACCTGCGATCCAAAAAGTGGCTAAGTATGGAATGAGGGATCCGTATGTACATATTTAATATGTATTACTCATTTCTCAGAAAATTTCTAGGTTTGGAAGTTGGCGGATACACGTGTTCATATTTCCACTTACTTTTATATCACCAGCCCGATCGACCGCTTCCCCATTTCAAATTGTACAAACTTTTTGGATCGCGAGTTTCCGAAGACGCGTGTTTTTATTTTAAATAAGATATTTAACATCCTTTAATAATTTTATGTAATTAAATTGTACAATATCAATACTTAATATTAATAATTTAATATTGAAAATAATGTTTTTAGATAATGTTAGATAGTTGATAGGGATCACCATCCATAAACAATGGCAATTTTGAACCTGCTAGCCCTGGATTCCATCTGTCAATTTGTATATCGCGGAACTTCAAGTGTTGTTTGGAGGACATAGAACAATAGAAGTGCAATGTTGAACTAGCCAACCCGCAATTCCACCTGTCAATTTGTATATCGCGGAACTCTGGGTGCTATTTGTAGGATACAGAGCAATAGAGGCCCAATTTTGAGCCCGCCATCCCGAGAACCTGTGATCCAAAAAGTGGCTAAGTATGGAATGTTGGATTCGTACATGCTCTATAAAATCTCATGTCATACTTTAGAAGTGTACATATTTAGTATGTATTACTCGTTTTTCGGAAAATTTCTAGGTGCGAAAGTTGGCGGATTCATGTCTTCATATTTCATTTACTTTTATATCACCAGCCTGACCGACTGCTTCCCCGTTTCATATTGTAATAAACAAATATAAACTGTGTGAAGTCCAATTGTGTTATCATATCAACACGAGGCCCTTAAAAATCAAATTGGTCATTGTTATGCTTGCAGTGATATAATTAATATCATTTTTTTAAATAAGAGATTTAAGATCTTTTAATAATTTTATGTAATTAAATTGTACAATATCAATATTTAATATTAATAATTTAGTATTTGAAAATAATGTTTTTAGATAATGTTAGATAGTTGATAGGGATGACCATCTGTAAATAATTGCAATCTTGAGCCTGCTAGTCCTGGAGTCTGTTTGTCAATTTGTATATCGCGGAACTCCGACTGCTGTTTGGAGGACATAGAACAATAGAAGTGCAATGTTGAGCCAGCCAGCCTGTAGGTTTGCTTGTCAATTTGTATATCGTGGAACTCTCGGTGCTATTTGTAGGGCAAGGAACAACAAAGGCCTAATTTTAAGCCTGCCATCCTGAGAACCCGTGATTCAAAAAGTGGCTATATATGGAATGAGCAATATGTACATGCTCTATAAAATCTCATGTCCATACTTTATACAAGTACATATTTAGTATGTATTACTCGTTTCTCGAAAAATTTATAGATGCGGAAGTTGGCGGATACACGTGTTCAGATTTCCACTTAATTTTATATCACCAGTCTGACCGACCGCTTCCCTGTTTCATATTTTACAAAAAAATTGGAACGCAAGTCTCTGAATACGCAGGTTTTTATTTTAAATAAGATATTTAACATCTTTTAATATTTTTATGTAATTAAATTGTACAATATCAATATATAATATTAATACTTTAGTATTGAAAATAATGTTTTTAGATAGTGTTAGATAGTTGATAGGGATCACCATCCGTAAACAATCGCAATCTTGAGCCCGCCAGCCCTGGAGTCTGTCTGTCAATTTGTATATTGCAGAACTCCGAGTGTTGTTTGGAGGACACAGAACAATAAAAGTGCACTTGAGGGGGTTCAAGAAAATACTATACTGGCGACATCGTTGGAAAATGATGCGTAAGTCATCTAAATGTGGAGTTCACTTTTTGGATCAAGCAGTGAGGTCATCCAAATAAGCAAGGATGATGTGAGAAATATCATGGAAAACATAGGTCATGGCCTGTTGAAACATAGCACTTGTGTTCTTGAGTCCAAAAGGCATGACATGATAAGAAAAGGTACCCCAAGGGGTAGTAAAATTTGTTTTATACTGATTTGCTGGATGGATTTGGATTTTATTGTAACCAGAGAAACCATCCATAAAGGACAGTGCCTCATGGCCAACACAATCATCAATAATTTGATTGATGAAAGGGGTTGGAAAGTTGTCTTTGGGACAAGCATGGTTGAGATCATAGAAGTCTGTGCAGACATGAATAGTGCCCTATTTTTTGTTAACACGGATGGGGTTGGATACCCATGAAGTGTATGCAATGGGGTAAATGAACCCGACATAGTGTAACTTGTCAATTTCGGCTTTGATAGCCGCAACTTTGGATGGGTGAAGGGGTCGTTGCTTTTGATGAAATGGGGCGATATATGGCCAATTGTCGATGCGAATTTTGATGATAGATGGATCAAGGTCAGGCATCTTTGTATATGACGAGGAAATAATATCTCGGTATTCTTAAAGAGAGCTTTATAATCTATTATTTCTTCAGGGGAGCATGCAGCACCAATGGTGATTTCTTCTACAATTCCTAGTTTAATGGAAATGTCGATTTTGGTGGTGGGGGAAATGTTGGCCATGTTGCCTTCTTCAAAAGAATCTAGGGCAGGGATAGGGTTATTGACCCAGTCTATATGCCCCGAAGGAATAAAATCCTTGGTTTCAATTTCACATATGGAGGTTGTTAAGAACCAAATATCAATATAGCATAGAAAATCCTCAGAAAAAGTACTCAACGCCTTGAAAAAGAGAGAATTTCAGATAATAAGCCTCTTTAAGGGGGAAACCTCCTTTTACCCCACTTAAATGTTCAAGTACAAGATGATTCAAAATGAAAATGTCTCCTTGGTATATATAGGAGACTAGGAGGTATAATTACAATTAATGGTGTAAAGCCGACATAAATAAAATAACATTACTAATATAATATGCCCCAATTAAGGGGTAATGAGAAAATATTAGGGCTTAACATGCCCCTCCCCTTGAGACAAATGTTGTCCGCAACGCTTGAGTAACTCTAGATGCTTTTGTATAAAAGACTCATCTTCCCAAGTGGAATCTTCTACCGATAGTTTCCTCCATTTAATGAGATACTCTGAAATGGATCTATTCCTCAGTTGGCGAATTCTTGTGTCAGTGATGGATTTAGGCTCCAATATGATTTTTCCTTCCTCGTCAAGTTCTGGCAAATATAGTTTGAACTGGGATCTTGTCACCTATAACCTTCTTTAAGCATGAAACATGGAAAACTAGGTGTACTCGTGAAGATGAAGGCAACTCCAATTTGTATGCCATAGTACCAATCTTTTGCAACACCTTATAAGGTCCATAGCACTTTGGTAATAATTTATTATCCTTCTTGGCTTGCTTGAGGGACATCTATTTGTGTGGTTGTAGTCTTAAAAATACCCAATCCCCTACTTCAAAACTTCTTTCACTAGGATGTTGATCTGCTTGTTGTTTCATGCAATTTTGTGCCATGGTCAGGTTTTCCTTTAAGATTTGGAGAACTTGTTGTTGATTCTCGATGTGATCTTCCACTGCTTGAACCTTAGGTTTTTATTTTAGAGAAGAAGTGATGGAAGGAGAGTGGTATCCATAAAGTGCCATAAATGGTGTCATTTTTGTTGCAGTATGAAAGGAAGTGTTATACCACCATTCTACCAAGGCTAACCATTTGATCCATTGTGATTGTTTATCAGAGACAAAGCAATGAAGGTATCCTTCTAGACATTTGTTCACTATCTCAGTTTCTCCATCAGATTGAGGATGATAGGATGAGCTATGAGCCATTTGAGTACCCAAACAAGAAAATAATTCTGTCCAAAAATGTCCAGTGAAGATGGGATCTCTGTCACTTACAATAATCTTTGGGCTGCCATGTAGCTTTTGAACTG
>ML780847.1:283504-309879 GCA_009831015.1 Picea engelmannii
GTGGTGTGGCAGGAGCCTGTACCGATATTTTCATCGGTATTCCCTCTATCTGTGGAGGGAGAGATGGTTGAGGAACCATCGCAGGTGGATGTAGATACCATATAGGGATGGCAAGCACCATGTTAGGAAGGGTAAGGGTTGTAGCTACCTGGAATGTTTGGAATCTAGGTGGGGGGTAAAAGAAGGGAATTTGGGTAATGGCTTGGGGAAATTTCTCCCAAACTGGGAGTTTCCCCCAGAGGTGGGCGAAATTAGGGATCAATGGTGCAGTGGGGTTATTAGGGGATTCCTAAGGTAATGGTTCTTCAACTGGTAGAATTTAGAGGTGAGGAGAAGCCTCGGTGGGAGGAATAGTGTCTCCAATATCAGTTCCATTAGAAGATACTACACACACTTGTGTTGAAAGGTGTAGGAGGGGTGGCATTCCATGATATGCCCCCAACAAACATGGGTCCTTGAAAATGTTGGGACCCATGTCAATTACTGAATAAGCGTCTGATCTAGTGCGGAAAAGGGTAAGAATGTTATCAATGTTAGTAGAATGGTTAGGTCATAATGTGTGATTTGGTCGATTGTGATGATCTTCCTGTTGTGGGGGAACATCATTGTTTGAAGCATAGAAGATTTCACCGCCTTCATAGCGTACATGTAGCTACGTCTGAACAAGATATTGTAATCAAGTGGGGTGTCGATAACTTCAATTTCGATGAGGTTGGTTTTTCCCCCAAGTTCGAAAGGGAAATTTTGGAAGAGCCCTTCAGGGGATGAGGGTCGACCGTCGTAGGTTTTGAGGGTGATGGCGGATGGTACTAGCTCAGGGGAGCCAAGTTTTTTCCATACTACTTTGGACATGATGCATGTGGATGCACCTTCATCAATGATACACCTATGAAATGTGATGTTCTAAATCTTAACTTGTATCTAAAAAGATACCAGGGTAGGGAGGCATGGTTCTCCGCTATCTAGATCAAACGTGATGAGTCTAGTATCAGTCGGGTCGACTGCCCCCAAGGAAAAAAACAAGGATTTCCACTGAGTTGGACAGGTTTGGAGGACCCCCAATATAGATATGGCTGCAGGAAACTGAGCTAACTTGTCGACCAGACTGTAGTTATGGGTTTCCTTAGGATGAGGGTTATTGACATTCCGTCATAATGGAACGCGAGGTATGCAAATGTTTCGTTTAGTGTTAGGGCATGGAATCATCAAGGTTTGTTCGGTTGTACTTGGAGCCTCTTCCAAAGTGGTTGTGGTAGATTCAGGGGGAACACCATACTGGCGACCCCATGTTTGCAAAAGAATTTCTTCTTCACTGGTAAGGAGGATGTTGTGATTGGCCAAATTTCCAGGTTGAATGGGACCTAGGTTTTAATACTACCCCATTTGGGGTGGAACAGGGTGTACCTCCTATTGGGTATTCATCACACCTTGTTGTGGAATTCAGTTTTGCAAAATGGTCAGAGGTGGTTGTTGCAAATACTGTTGTGGGGCCTGCTGAGGGGCAGGCGGCGCTGGAGGTTGTTGTGCATTCATGGAGTCTTTCATCTATTTTAAGTTGACAATTTAGGGGAAATGGTGTGTATAATGTCCATACTCACCACAAAAAGAGCAAGGGAAGTTATTCGGAAGATTGTTCTTTTTCTTCCTTTGTTGTTTGTTATTATTGTCCCCTTGGGGGTTCTGGTTTCCTTTATTTTGGTTTCCCCCAGCGAGATGGTTGGGTTGGGGGTTATTTCTCCTGGTCCTGGGTTATTATTGTTTCGATTTTTCCCTTTCTTCTTGGCATTATTCTGTTGATGGGCCAGATTTTCCGTATTAAACTGTTCAAAAGTCTAAATATGTTGAACGAGAGAGGCATGAACAAAATTAACACTGGCATGTGAGTGTCCGTGTGGAGGAGCAACTGGTCATGGAGGACCAAGAAACAGAAAATATGGATTGTTTTGTGGCAATGATCCATAGGGAACATAGCAAGGTGAAGGGATTTCACTATTTCCTAGGTTATATGCTGAGGTATAAGGTATACCCGAACTTGGTTGAGAGGCCGAATGCATCATGGGTACCGGTGAGGGACCACTCATGGGTGGGGGGGGGAGCAACAAGATATGGTTGTTGGTAAGGGGGAAGAAGGTAATAAGATGTCCCTCCATAGGGTTACAGATATTGAGGTGCACCATAAATAGGTGGTGGTTGGTTGTAAGGTTGTTGGTGTGTCATGGAACTAATCAACCCATCTGCAACGTGGGACATCCTAGGTTTGTCCTGGCCAAATGGTGTGGGTATAGGTGCATCAGGAAACATTGTGTATAAGTAACCTAACTGAGCATAGATGAGGTCAAAATGTTGAGCCTTGTTGATGTCCTCCTCCTATGTCTGAGGGAAGGTGGATGGGACATCCTTGGCAATAACAGAGACAAGTGATATGAGGAACCAATCAAGACATTGTTCTTTGGTGGTTTCTGCTTTGCACAAACTATGGTGCCGACGCCATTCATGGATGTGATCGGATATATGGATAGTAGTAGTTTGTTTGAAATCTAAGAGGATTTATAATCCAGTATCATGGCGAATTGGTAGTTGGAAAAATTACAAAAAGGCCTTGGCCAATGATTCAAAGGTCGCATCGGACCCTGATTTTTTGTCCACATACCATTTGTTTGAGGAACTAGTGAGAGTGCATTGAAACAACCTTAATCAGATGTAATCATCCATGATGTTGTTTGAAGAGCACCATAAGTGGAAGTTCATAACATGGTCATCAAGATCATCCCATGGTTTTCCTTCAAACTTTGGAATATTTGTAGGTGGTTTGGTAGGCATATTGGGCCAAGTGGGGCCATGCAAAATGGGATCATTCGTGAGTTTGGTTAATTTAGGAATGTTAAGGGATGCCAAGTATGGAATATGGATATTTGGTGGAGGATTAGTTCTATCCATCGTGTGAGTAGGTGGTGGACCTGTCCCTTGAGAGGGATTGAATGGGGTGGAACTTCTCCCTTGAGAATAATTTTTCCCTCTGCCTCCTTGTGCAGAAGAAATAGTGGATGGGTGGCCTTAGGAACTAAACCCAAGCAAAGTGGAACCAAGTAAAGTTGATCCCAAAATAGTATCACTCACGAGGGTGTGAGATGGTTGAGTTGGTGAATTGGAAAGACTAGGGACTCCTTCGAGAATAGGAGGAAGATTTTGCAAGCGTCTAGAACGACATGGATTCTATGGGTCCCCTATGGTGTCCGACTAGCAAAGTGAATGTGTGCAAATGGTGATAAGATAAATAAATGAACAAGAGCTTTGTATAATTTGGACCTTCACAATATAGTACCACTCATAATTGTATGTAATCAAATGAGCATCATACATATATCAACTGTAAATAAGAAAACATGTGGGTAGGTGTATTTTGTCCATGTGGTGGAACAAATAAAAGTAAATGCTCGTGTCCTAAAATACGTATCATCCTTCCTCTCAAATAGCACTAGACCTTCCAAAAGAACTCAATAGTGGGGTTTGAATCCACTGGAAGAGGAACTAGTGAAGGATTAAATAATCGGTTATAATGAGTGGTAGAGGGTGCATATCCCGAAAGAGCTGGTGATATTTCCCAATAGCCACACAAAATCTGATCAAGGTGCAATTGCAACCCACAATTTCCACTTGGGTAGATGTCCTAAATGTTGGTCAGTAGGTACCTCGGTCAAAGTGCGACATTTAGATTTTCGGCCTCAGCAATGAGTCATAGGCTTGATCCCTTCCAAGAGTTGGGTGACTCAAGGGGGGATGCACAGAACAACCAGACCTCGGCCTTGAACCCTTCACAAGTATCTCCCTGCCTTATGGTGTAGGAACACTTGACTTGGAGGATTTTGAAAGATCCCTATTTGTCAACTTCTAATGTTTGAAAATGTGAGAACCATATAACGAGGGGTTATTTGGATGCCCACCCTCGATATCCTACCTAGACTAAAAAATTTCTTTTGGCACCTCCTATGGAGGAAAACTTAGTGAGTTTTTACAAAAAAATTAGATTTGGTGGGTTGAGAGATTGGGGGTGTGAACCAATCTCGTTTGAATTAATGGGTGTGGATAATTTCCAAAAGAAGTAGTGGGACGTTTCAGAATTCCTTTGGAGAAAACCTACTTCAACCTCCATTATTCAAAGTAGAAATTATGTGAGTGAGGAGTGACTTTGTGTGTGATCTAGTGAAAAAATGTGTGCCAAGTTTTTAATAAGTTAGGTGTGAGATTGCAACATGTGGACTTTTTGTGGTCCTTACAAATCTTTGTTACCTATCTTACTGAGTGTCATTGGTACAACCTTGAGGAATTTTAAAATCCCTAAAGAAATAGCATGTGGACATATGGGTCCTTACAACTCCTCTAAATTCCCTAAATGTTGTTTACACTAAGAAATCTTGAAAACTATCCTAGATTGCAAGCATGTGGGGCTGTATGGGCCCGTTAATTTGATCTTTAAACTTCCCTAGATTGTGATGCAAACTAAGAAAGAAATTTCAAGAAACTATCCTAAGTTTGCAACATGTGGGCATGTATGGGCCCTTACAACTTTAATATGACTTCAAAAGAAACTAAGAGGAGCCCTAGGGGGGATTTTGTCCTCTCCTAAATATTTTCGTTAAGGGAGGTGAAATGTCCCTTTAACCACCTTTTTGATTCTCAAGATCAGACTAGGGTGCGAGAGAAGAGAATACTCAAGGGTCAAAGTTAACTTCTAGTCCCAATGTAAGTGGTTTATGCATGATAGCAATAGTCTCAACTTAAAATTTTATAAACCAAAAAAGCCATCCATGTGGCAACCAAAGAAAAAGAAGAGAATATTTGGTTCTTTTTACCCCCTAAGTGCCTATGTTTAGCTAACGTTTCATATGGGAAAGGATTCTAAGTGGAGTGCATTTTACTTACAAAGTGAATGAAAACAAAAATGTGAAGGCTAGGGGCCTTCAAATCATCATAAAAACCCTTACAATTTTGAAAAACTAGATATGTGCATGGGTTACAATTCTAACAGGTGCATATCCGGTGCACAATGCACAGAGAAAAGAATTTTGTGGCACACACAGTGTGCAGAGTGTGTGCCTGTGGGTAGGAAAATATGTGCACTTCCTGTCAACGCATCGGGGGAAAAATTTTCGAGTGAAATACTATAATGTCCCCCACCTCTTGAAGAAGAGGTTTGGAAGACGCAGTGGTTTAGGTGTCCCCACTAGGCCATAGTCTCACACTAAGGGGAAAGGTCAACTAGACTAAAGTTATATTTTTTTAAGGACTTGAGAAGGAAATAGGTTAAAAGGAGTAAAAGATAACTCAACAGAAGAATAGAAGTTAACCCTGGAGGTTAACCTAACTCAACAGAGAATTAGAAGGAAAAGTATAAGTAACAGGCTGGGGAGCACCTATCACTTATTCTGATTTTGGTATATTTCTTGTTAGTTCTCTTGAGCATTCATTTTGGGGGTTTGTTGTACAAACCCTTGCGAGCAACTCAGTGGTGAAATATCCACTCACCTTGTTCCACAGCTTGGTCTCGGGGATGAAATATTCCTCCACACCATTCTATTTTCATCATATCTCCTTCTAGAGCTTCAGAAGACAGCAGGGCCGTGCTATTGGGGAATTTCCAGCAAGGGCGCACCATACCATTGAGGAGGGTTTGATTTAGCTATTCAGGAGGGCGCAACTCTCTTAGAAGATTTCACAGTTGGAGAGGTTTGCCTTGGACGTTGGGCTTGAAACTTCAGAAGGAGGATCCCACTACCCTGATCTATTACTTGACCGAGTTTGGGCTCATTTGGAGCATTCTTCCATCAGGGCCGAATTATTGAGGGCTTCAGTCTCCACTTGGAGCGTGGCACTCTCTAGTTGGAGGGTTTGACATTCAGATCTGCTTGTATTGGTATTCATTACTTATCCAGCCTTTATAGGCTTCTTTTGTATTGACAAGAGAATTTTATAGCAGCTCATATCTATTGTTTGTACGACCATCTGAGGTTTATGCCAGATCGGCCATCTATTGTATTGATCCTACATTGCTTATAATAAAAGGGTCAAATCTTTGCTTGTGCTTCTATATCTTGAATGTATGATGATCTTCATGTGTTGAATGAATCTTGTATGCACTTAATAACTCAATAAACACCTGTACATCGACAAACCAGTGGTAGTTAGTGATTCCAAGCCAGAATTTGGCTTGGGATCATTACAGTGGTATTAGAGCTTCGATCCCCCCAAACCTGTGGAAGGATCAGCACATACAGAGGTACAGTGGTGCTCTCATGGGTAGAAGGATGAAACCAAGCAGTGAAACAGAGGCCGAAATGGAAGGGTTAGGGGATGACCATGAGTCTCTAGGCTTGGCTCGCATAGCAGCAGAATTTGACAAGTTCCAGCAATCCATCAACCATACGGAAAGCACATTGGTTCGACACTTGGATGAGTACCATGAAACCAGTAGAAGGGGACAAGCCAAACTCTCTGAAACTTTGAAGAGGGTTGATGAAAACCTGCAGATAATGAACAAGAATCAATCCAAGCTAAATGAACTTCTAACTCAAGTGACTCATCAAGGGAGGAACCCGGATACGCATGGGAACAAGGAGGCTGGTGGATTTGGGGAAATCCATGAGGAGATCAGATATAATCTGGAGAAAGTAGTTAGATCTGAAGGAAGTTTGGATGGAGACACGACCCAGGGTCATATGGGTAGCAGGGTCAATCAGAGATGATACATACCTACATTCACAGATGATCAGCTTGGTTGACATTCAGGTAGTAGAGCTAACCCTAGACCTTACATGCCCACATTCACAGATGAGCAAGGGAAATAGGAGCAGGTAGAAGAATTTGTGGAACAAATGGCAAGGAGTACCAAAGAATACTACAGTTTGGATATGAAGGTCCAAAGACAGATGTCCCTAGATCAGTATTTCCAACTCAGGTTTAGAAATCAACCTAGGACAAACCATAGGGGTAGTTTTGAGTTTGAACGTAGAGCAGGGAAGATAGAAATTTCATACTTTGATGGTATGACCAAGATGATGGCACAGTCTTGGGTACAAAAGTTGGATACCTATTTATAGCTCAACCCCATGAAGGAGATAGAGGCCATCAAGTTTTCCGCTATGTATTTGGATGGCAAGGCTCACGATTGGTGGTATCATGGACTCACCACACTCGGCCACAATTAGATAATGTCCTATACAGAATTCACTCAGAGGCTCATTAATAGATTTGATCAAGGAGATCCTGATCTTCATTTCCGGGAGCTCACCCAACTCAAGCAAACAAGTACGACTGAAGTATATATTGATGAATTCCAGAGGCTTGCAGTTATGGTACAAGATATGTCCCCAACCAAGCTCATGATGCATTTCACAGAAGGATTGACGGAACCCTTGAAGGGTTGGGTAAAGGCCTTCAAAACCAACAACCTACAGGAGGCCATTTGGAAGACGAGAGATTTGGGTCCAGCTGCTAGACCTAAATTCATACCCAGACCACCCCTTAATAGTGGAGGAAGAGATCAAAGACTACCAATGAATCAAGGAGGATGGGACCCTAAAGGTTTTGACAGGGGCCATGGTAGGACAGATGACAACACCAGGAGGGAATTGAGGAGGAAGAAACTATGCTTCACTTGCAAGGAGCCATGGAACCCATCACATAAGTGTATGGGATGTGGCCAGGTACATTATAGAGAGGTTACCTCGGACAATGAAGAGGAGGAAGACTATGGACAGATACAGAACATTGAGGTCGAAACTTCAGATACAACATAAGAGGAGGTTCCAAAACTATATAGTGCGACTGGAGAGAAGGCCACCTTGGCATCTATCAGTAGGGTACCCAAATTCAACACCTTCGGGATGAGAGGGGTATTGCAGGGACAGCGAGTTTCGGTTCTAATTGATGGAGGAGCCTCCCACACTTTCGTTGATGCAGCATTACTGCAGAGGAGGCACATACCTACAGTAGAGTTTGAAGGATTCAAAGTGGAGGTAGAAGGCGGTAGCACTATGCCCTGTGACAAATACATCCCAGGTATGAAGCTCACCTTGGGAAGGCATGAGCTAGTTCAGGATGCTTATGTGATGGATCTTCCCGACACCAACATCATCCTAGGGGTGCAATGGCTCAATACTTTAGGGCCTATCACCACCAATTACAAGACCATGGAAATGTCCTTTGTAGAGGAAGGAGGACGAAAGGTTGTGCTCAGAGGCATGATAGGTAACTCTGCCTAAGTGGTCATGACCAAGAGGATGGAAGCCATCTTCAGAAGGGAAGAAATTGTATATGCAGCACAATGTAAAATCTCAACCTGGGTGGATGAGAAGGGGGAGGTGCACTACACCCCGGATATTAAAAAGATCCTAGATAGGCACCATAAGGTGTTTGGGACGATTCCTCCAGGTGTGCCACCAGACAAGGGGTTTGAGCACATCATTGAGCTAGAAGCAGGGGCTAAACTAGTTATCACCACACCCTATAGGCATCCCAAGAAGTATAAAGATGAGATAGAAAATGCCATCAAAGAGCTTCTAGACATGGGACACATCAGGCCAAGTTCAAGCCCGTTTGCTTCTTCAGTAGTCTTGGTCAAGAAGAAGGATGGAACAATGAGAATGTGCATTGACTTCTGGGCTTTGAATAAAAAGACGATAAAAAATAGGTACCCTATACCCAGGATTGATGAATTACTAGATGTGATGCATGGAGCTATCTATTTCACAAAAAATGACCTTCGTTCAGGCTACCATCAAATCAAGATGAGGGAGGAGGACATCTCGAAAACAACCTTCAGGTGTCACTACGGCCATTATGAGTTTTTGGTGATGCCCTTTGGGCTAACCAACGCCCCAACCACATTTCAGTCTTTCATGAACCATGTGTTCAACAAACAGCTGAGGAAACACTTGTTAGTATTCTTTGATGATTTTCTCATTTACAGCAAGAGATGGGATGAACACCTTCAACATGTGGACCAAATCCTGTCAATCATGGAAGAACAATCACTATACGCCAAGGAATCCAAGTGTGATTTTGGGATGACAGAGGTGCTCTACTTGGGACACATCATAGGGGGAAAAGGGGTACAAGTACACCAAGAGAAGATAACAGCCATTAGGGAATGGCCAACTCCGAAGACGCTCACAGAATTAAGGGGAATTCTAGGCCTATGCACATACTACAGGAAGTTTATCAAAGGGTTTTCTCAACTGTGCGCACCCTTGACTGACCTGACCAAAAAGGGGTCCTTCAAATGGAATGAAGAGGCCCAAGCCATGATGGAAAGGATGAAAGAGGTCATGAGCACCTACCCAGTCCTAGCTCTCCCAGATTTCGGCGTACCCTTCACTTTGGAGTGTGATGCCTCAGGGGAAGGTATAGGGGCTGTGTCAATGCATAATAGGCACCCCCTTGCCTATGAAAGCTGAAAACTTAGGGGTCCTGAACTACTTTACAACATTTACGACAAAGAAATGTTGGCTATCATGCATGCACTAGCCAAATTCAGGAAATATTTGGTAGGCGCAAGGTTTGTGGTCAAATCAGACCATAACAGTCTTAAATATCTATTGGAGCAAAAGGATTTGAATGAATGACAACAAAAATGGGTAAGCAAAATACAAGCCTATGACTTTGACATTGAATTCGTCAAAGGGAAGAAAAACACAGTAGAAGATGCATTATCCAGGAGGCCATCCATTTTTGCCATGTCTGGTATGTCAGTTGACTGGAAGGATCACTTGATAGTGGAATATGCAAAGGATCAGTTCGCTTGTCAACTTTTGGATGGGAAAATACAGGATGACAACTTCAAAGTCATAAAGGACCTCATTTATTACAAAGGTCGATTTTTCTTAGTTCCTGGATCATCTCTCAAAGACAAGATACTGCATGCCTGTCATAACTCACCAATAGCAGGACATCAGTGCATCACTAAGACATACAGGTAGGTGAGAGAGAGGTTTGCATGGAAGGGCCTAAAGGAAGATGTGATTAAACATGTCAAAGAATGCACTATATGCCAAGAAAACAAGGATGAGCACATGCACCCTGCAGGACTGTTGCAACTCCTGCCTATTCCAGAGAACAAATAAGAAAGTATATCCATGGATTTCATCACCGGGTTGCAGAGGGAACAGGGGAAAGATTGCATTTTCATAGTAGTAGACAGATTGACGAAATTTGCACACTTATTCTCCATAGCCACTGACTTCAGCGCAACACAGGTAGCTAAATTGTTTTTTAGAGAGGTGTTCAGATTACACGGCCTACCCAAGACCATTATCAGTGACAGGGACAATAGCTTCATGAGCACATTTTGGCAGGAGTTGTTCAGATTAGTGGGTATGACATTGACTCCTAGTACTAGCTATCACCTTTAGACGGATGGCTAGACAGAAATAGTCAACAAATGGGTGGAAGGCTACCTCAGAAATTACGTAGCCAGACAACAAAAAGCATGGATCAGATGGTTTCACTTGGGAGAATATTGTTACAACACCACCCATCATGTATCCATAGGTATGACACCATTCAGGGCTTTATATATCTATGATCCCCTTTCCTTTGTGGAGATTTCCTTTGGGGACAACAGGGCACCAATGGTACAGGATTGGGTACAACAGAGCCAATACATTCTTCGGGAGTTAAAGGATCATTTACAAAGAGCCCAGAACCAACAGAAGGTCTAGGCAGACAAACATAGAGTGGAGCGCACTTTTGAAGTGGGTGACTTGGTTTATTTAAGGCTCCAACCTTACTGGCAGGCTTCAATTAAAAGAAGCAGAGCAGAAAAACTACAACCACGTTTCTTTGGGCCTTACAGAATCAACAGAAAGATAGGGGCCATGGATTATGAGTTAGAACTCCCACCAGGCAGTCGAATACACAACGTCTTTCATGTATCCTTCTTGAAGAGGGATATCGGCCAACACGTCCACCCCATTGAGGTACTACCTCCCATGGACGAAGAAGGTCAGTTAGTGCTGGCTCCAGAAGAGATATTGGAAGTTTCAGAAAAGAGGCTCCGGAAGAGAAGCATTAAGGAGTATCTAATCAGGTGGAAAGACTTGCCCATTGAGGATGCCACATGGGAAAATGAACAAATGGTACGAGAAGCAGGTTTGGAATTGCTTGAGGACAAGCAATTTCAAGCAGGGGAGACTGTAATGTATCCCACCTCTTGAAGAAGAGGTTTGGAAGACGTAGTGGTCTAGGTGTCCCCGCTAGGCCATAGTCTCACACTGAGGGGAAAGGTCAACTAGACTAAAGTTATATTTTTTCTAAGGACTTGAGAAGGAAATAGGTTAAAAGGAGTAAAAGATAACTCAACAGAAGAATAGAAGTTAACCCTGGAGGTTAACCTAACTCAACAGAGAATTAGAAGGAAAAGTATAAGTAAGAGGCCAGGGAGCAGCTATCACTCATTCTGATTTTGGTATATTTCTTGTTAGTGCTCTTGAGCATTTAGTTTGGGGGTTTGTTGTACAAACCCTTGTGAGCAACTCAGTGGTGAAATATCCACTCACCTTGTTCCACAACTTGGTCTCGAGGATGAAATATTCCTCCACACCATTCTATTCTCAACATATCTCCTTCTAGAGCTTCAGAAGACAGCAAGGCCATATTGTTGGGGAATTTCCAGCAAGGGCGCACCATACCATTCAGGAGGGTTCGATTTAGCTATTCAGGAGGGCGCAACTCTCTTAGAAGATTTCGCAGTTGGAGAGGTTTTCCTTGGACGTTGGGCTTGAAACTTCAGAAGGAGGATCCCACTGCCCTGATCTATTACTTGACCAAGTTTGGGCTCATTTGGAGCATTCTTCCATCAAGGTCGAATTATTGAGGGCTTCAGTCTCCACTTGGAGCGTGGCAGTCTCTAGTTGGAGGGTTTGACATTCAGATCTGCTTGATACTAGTATTCATTACTTATCCAGCCTTTAGAGGCTTCTTTTGTATTGATGGGAGCTTTTTGTAGCAGCTCATATCTATTGTTTGTACGGCCATCTGAGGTTTATGCCAGATCGGCCATCTATTGTATTGATCCTACATTGCTTATAATAAAAGGGTCAGATCTTTGCTTGTGCTTCTATATCTTGAATGTATGATGATCTTCATGTGTTGAATGAATCTTGTATGCACTTAATAACTCAATAAACACCTGCACATCGACAAACCAGTAGTAGTTAGTGATTCCAAGCCAGAATTTGGCTTGGGATCATTACAAATACTCCTCCTCCAACTCTAAATTTTGCCTTTGACAAGTTGGGCTAGGCTAGTTTTGATACCTGCAAGACAAATTGATTAAAAAGAAGTGCTCTCTAAGCCCAAATAGCATGGAATTTGATACCTATCCCCAGTATGGTCTCCAATCTATTGTGTTAGTTTTTTCACTTGGGTGAACAAAACAACAACACTTGCATGTCTAGATGGGCCTGCTAGACAAGAGAGAAATTTGTGAGTGGGTTAAACAAGACAAACACATGTATAAACAAAGAAATAATCTAAAACAACTAAGAAATAAAATTTAGAAAGCATGAGAAACTTAGAACCACAAAAATCATCCAATGACCAACATAATTCTACCAATGGATCAATATATTAGTAGGAAAAACACCATAGATAAAAATGAGGACTTATGAGTCCCCTCTTACTCCTTGGGAGGGCTCTTGAGTTCCCTAATGGAGAGCTCTTCTTACAATGGAAGAAAAATGGCAAATGGTGAAGAAAAACAATGCCTATTCCATCAAGAGGTGAGTGGAATGGCCTATTGCAATGATGCTTGAAGGCTCCAAAGAGAAAAGAGGATTCTCAAGGGAGAATTGAGGAAGCATAAAAATACTATGAAGATCCTGGTTTCTTAGTGCACCCATGGCTCTTATTTATAGAATTTATTCAAGGAAAAATGTAATTGGTTCTCGGTGTGAACAAGGGGCCTTTTAGGGCACTCTCTAGTCCTTGCCCAACCCACCATTCGGATTTCGCTCAGATATGAAGGTCAAATCAGGTTGGGAGCTGGTCCATAAGTGGTTGGGGGGGTGACAAGATACATAAAGGCGACGTTCATAGAATTTTGTGGCTTTTTGTCGTACATAGTCATGCATTTGGTGCATTGTGCGCTCTGAGGGCTTTGTTGGCCCACACACTATGTGCACACTTCCTTTGGTGAATTTACGCATGTCAATTTTTTCCCAATTGTATAGTTTTTGCCTTTTGAAATTCATTTCAATGTTGCAGGTGAACTAATTGTTGTTGAAACTGTTGTGTTTCTATAACCATTTGTGTGCAAGGTTGCAGACAAATTTTTTGTGATAACAACCATAATATTTGTCCATGTGAACCTCATAAATGATCAAGTTGTAGGTAGACTTGCTATGGGCCTATTGAGGCTAGTGGAAAACGAAGCTTCATGGAGGAGGTTAGTATCTTAACCATTTCTATGTTCTTCGTCGTTATATATTTATAAAATATTCTTTCTATTTACATTGATATTTTATTTTATGTTGTTTTGCATTTTCTATGCCCGTGTAGCAGACCCTCTACGCACATGTATGCATCTGTTTATTTCTCCACCACTTATGCAGTAGTAGAGGTAGCCTTCTCAATCAATCTACCCCACACATATGTATGTGTCACATTTGATAAATTCACCATAGTGATTTATTTATTTATGGAACCCTCTAATTTTTAATGTTCTTATGTTTCTACGGGTTGTGGAACCAAGCGATGTCGAGGAATGTCCACCTAGGGTGGACAAGTCACCTGCATCACATATATCATGTGTAGAGTTAAATACCATTTCAATCTCAAATTTGTTGTATTTATTCAATTGAATTTTACTATTTTGTAATAATAGTTCAATATTATTAATATGTATGCAAGTTGCCCATATTTTTGCTAGTTTTAGTACTAGTCCTCTCCCTAGGCACCTTCCCACAGCTTTTGAGTTACCTCACTCTAGGATAAGGGTTCTTCCATCATTTGTACAGTCTGTGGGGATTCATTGCCACCCACGCACAACATATTTCTTATTCCATGCATCCTCAATGGATGCACCCACAATCCACCCATCTGCACCATCTCTTCCATCACATCCATCCACAGTGGATGCACCCATATGCCACCCACCTCCACCACCATTTCCATATGTGTAATCCACTAATACTACCACAATAGAGGTTTCCTCAGAGAAGGTTTTAAAATCAAGCTCTCCACCTATCAATGATTCTCCATCAAGGCCCAAGACAACCGTGGTGCGATAATGTGTGGGTGATATTTTTTTATGTATCATGGATACAATTGATTTTATTCATATTTGTTTAAATTTCATAATTTAATCCTTGTAATTGATGTAGGGTGGCATTGTTGAGAGATTAAGTTCATGGATGAGGGTAACACCTTCACAATTGTTTGTACCATATGTGGTGAGTTGTATTATGTTGACATACACAATACGATTTTGCAATACTTTTAATTCATTGTGGAAAAAAACTTATAACATTTTTTTTTCTTTGTACGGTCTCCGGAGTGACGAACCACGCCTAGCCCAAAACCGCTAGAGCTTCTTCTTCAAGCAAGAGAAGAAAGATCAATTTCCAGGATGCCCCTGAGGGTGGTGAGGGTGGTAGTGTTCAACGAGTGACCAATGAATGTCATTTTATATATAGTCCGCCATATGGTTGTTTTTTTATGTTAATGCACTTGTTGTCATTTTGTATATTGGGCAATAGGTGCCATTTTGTAAAAAATGTACAATTTAGACGATGTTCCACACACGCACATTTCATGGCATGTTTTTTACTAATCTCATTGATTTTTCATTTTATGTTGATGAATGGATGAATTTCAAAGTGTATGAATTTTGTGTGTATGAATGTATTTAATTTGATTAATTTATTTTTAAAGCGTTAATTAAGTCTATGAAAGCAAGAATAGTTCATTTTTCTAAATTTATTATAAATACTTGTGTTACGCATTAATGAATCTATTATGGTGAAAAATGTTGTTAAGTGATAAATACATACATAATTAATGGTTCTCATTGCCTAAATTTGATAAAATATTGAAGACCCATCATAGTTAAGACTCTAGGAACCAATACTAACAATCATGTAGGCTAACATAATCACAATAGAAACAAGAGAGTTAAAACATCACATTACTCTATCCAAAATGAAGCATTGTTCATTATAATGGAAATCACATCATGTTACAAGGGTTTCTTAATACAAAATCAACACATAAATTATGAGTGCACAATAAAGCCTCACATCAAATCAAAATATACCTCAAATTCTCCATTAAGCTTGCCAAAATGTTCTACAATGTAGCCCAAGAGGAGAGCTCCTAAATACCCAAATTATCCACCCTTTATGATGGAGAGAGAGAACTCTTATTTGTAGAGTGAGTCTCCTCTCTTATACAATAAAATATTATTATTTGCTAACTAACTCTATTAGAAGTCAAATAAATTTTATAATAATGAATTAGTTAGATCTCTCCTCAATCCATAGTTTAACATGTTAAAACATGTGGACAATAGCCTATCCAAAGCAATTTCCCCTCATCCAAAAATATTAGTAGTATGCATCAAATAATGCTCATGAAGGGGACAAACCACCAAAAATAGGCATCAAGCCAATTCAAATGCCAAGTGTCCACATGGAATGTTCCCTCCAAGAATGTGCATGCATGCAACCACTCCACATTTGTAAATTCCAAGGTATCCAACTCCATGGATGAATGTGCAAGATGAAAAGTGGATGGGGAATCCACAACAAAGTATGTGATAAATACCTATCCTTCCCTTTCCTTTCCTTGTGTTCCTTTACCTTGCCTTTCCTTTCCATGCCTTTCCTTACCGTGTCTTTTATTGAATTTCCATTTCATGCCTTGCCATGCCATGCCATGCCTTTTCTTGCCATGCCATTCCTTTCCTTTCCTTCACTTTCTATGACATGCCATGCCTTGCCTTTATTTTCAATTCCATGACATTCCTTTCCATGACTTTCCTTTCCTTTCCATGCCATACCATGTCTTTCCTTGTTTTGTCTTGTCATGCCATGTGTTTCCTTGCCCTACATTTCCATGCCATGCCTTGTCTTTCCTTGCCATGCCATTCCATGTCATCCCATGGCATGCCTTGAATTGTCTTTCCATTCCATGCCATACCATTCCATGCCTTGCTATGCCTTTCCTTGGTCACCTCAATAGTATAGTCATTTAAATATCGCATAGCTCATATCCATGCATATACATTACAAATTTCATATGAGAATCCTTATATGTATTAATGTTAAATTAATAAATGTGTTCTTATTTACACAATGCCTTGAATCTATTATACCTAATTATGAACTAGTATCCACATACCAAAGTTCCACATTTCAATTTGCATGTTTAAACAAATCACAAAAGTATCATCATCATAAACATATAGCAATAAAAATAATATCCCGCGACACATAAATAGATCCATATGTATACATATCAAATGTCTATATGATTCTATCTAAACCCAACAAATACTAAGAAATGAATCATTAAGATAAGTAAAAATCAAAGTTTTAACCTTCTAATGCCAAAATATAGGTTGTTACATTTACAAATCCCTAGAACACAAATATGATCTAAAATAGCCTAATCCCTCCTTGCATGTATTTCCATGTAGCTTCCCATTTTAACCTATACAATAATAAAGATATATCTTTCCATAACATTATGCAATGAAAAACTCAAATCAAAATGTGGATTGAAATGAAACAAGAATCACACAAAAAAGGAACATTTCTTATCCCAAGAAATAAAAAACATTTTTTCTAGGGAAATATGACTTTACTTTATATCACAAAATTCCTTACCATCCAATGAAGTGCTATTTCCATGTCATCCCTTTCTATTCCATTCCATTACATACATTTCATTGCCTTGCCAAGTCAAAACATGCATTGCCTTGCCTTGCCTTGCCTTTCCATGCCATTCCTTGTCTTTCCATACCATGCCATGCCATGTCAGGCCTTGCCTTTCCATGCCATGCCTTATCATTCCATGCCTTGTCATGTCATTCCTTGCCTTTTCATTCCATTCCATCCCATGCCTTGCATTTCTTTCCTTACTATGTTATTCCATGCCTTTCCATGCCTTGCATTGCTTTTCCTTGCCATGTCATGCCATGCCATGCCTTGCCTTGCCATGTGATAAAATTCCTTTCCATGCCATACCTTGCCTTCCCATGCCATGCATTGCATTTCCTTGCCATTTCATGCCATGCCATGCCTTGCATTTCCTTTCCATGCTTTTCCATGCCATGTCATCCCTTGCCATGCCTTGCCTTTTCATGCATTTCCATTGCATGCCATGCCTTTTCTTGCCTTGCCTTGCCAAGCCATGCCTTTCCTTCCCATTCCATGCCTTCCATTGCCTTTCCTTTCCATGACATTCCATGCCTTTCCTTTCCATGCCATGCCTTGCATTGCCTTTCCTTTTTTTGTCATGCCATTCCTTTCCATGCCATTCCTTACCATGCCATGCCATGCCTTTCCTTTCCATGCCACTTCGTGCCTTTCATGCCATTCCTTTCCTTGCCTCGCCATGCTTGTCATTACATGCCTTTCCTTGCCTTTCCATGCCATGTGATGCCTTGCATTTCCTTGCGTTGCATTAACTTGCATTGCATTTCCTTCTGTTGTCTTGGATAACCACAATTCATCTAAAAGGTACTTTCATTATGATATTCATAAAACTAATTGTTTGTAAAATATAGTTATTTTCATCGTTAGAGAGAATTTGTTTTCATGTCATTTACTTGTCATTCCATGCCATCCCATGCCATCCCATGCCTTGCATTTCTTTCCTTACCATGTTATGCCATATCTTTCCATGCCATGTCATTCCATGAATTGCCTTTCCTTTCCATGTCATGTCATGCCATGCATTTCCATGCCATACCTTTCCTTGCCATGTGATACAATTCCTTTCCATGCCATTCCTTGCCTTGTCATGCCATGCATTGAATTTTCTTTCCATTCCATGCCTTGCATTTCCTTTCTGTGATTTTCCATGCCATGCCTTGCATTTCCTTTCCATGATTTTCCATGCCATTCCTTGCCATGCCATGTCATCCCTTACCACGCCTTCCCTTTTCATGCCTTGCCATGCCTTTCCTTGCCATTATATGCCTTGCATTGCCTTCCCTTTCCATGCCATGCCATGTCTTTCCTTGCTATGACATGACTTGCATTGCCTTTACTTTCCATGTCATGCCATGCCTTTCCATGCCATGCCATGCCTTGTATTTCCATGACATGTCATGCCTTTCCACAACATTCCTTTCCTTGTCTTGCCATGCCTTGCAATGCCATGCCTTTCATTTCCTTTCCATTCCATGTGATTCCTTGCATTTTCTTGCATTGCATTTCCTTTTGTTTCCTTGGATAACCACAATTCACCTAAAAGGTACTTTCATTATGATATTCATAAAACTAATTTTTTGTAAAAATATAGTTATTTTCATCATTAGAGAGAATTTTTTTTCATGCCATTTCCTTGTCATTCCATGTCATCCCTTACCAAGCCTTCCCTTTTCATGCCTTGCCATTGCATGTCATGCCTTTCCTTGCCTTGTCTTGCCAAGCCATGCCTTTCCTTGCCATTATATGCCTTGCATTTCCTTCCCTTTCCATGCCATGCCATGTCTTTCCTTGCTATGCCATGATTTGCAATGCCTTTCCTTTCCATGCCATGCCATGCATTTCCATGCCATGCCATGCCTTGCCTTTCCATCCATGTCATGCCTTTCCATGACATTCCTTTCCTTGTATTGCCATGCCTTGCGATGCCATGCCTTTACTTTCTTTTCCATGCCATGTGATTCCTTGCATTGCCTTGTGTTGCATTACCTTGCATTGCATTTCCTTTTGTTGCCTTGTATAACCACAATTCATCTAAAAGGTACTTTCATTATGATATTCATAAAACTAATTGTTTGTAAAAATATAGTTATTTTCAACGTTAGAGAGAATTTATTTTCAATTTAATTTATTAAAAAAATAATGGCATTCATGTATCATACCTTTTTTTTTCTTAAAAAAAATAATGCTTGTACTAAATGAACAAGTTTAATACCTAAAAATTACAATCAAAGGATTCATTAAGCATGAAATTCTACAACTTGTTATCCCATCTATCTTAGATAAAATACTTGCATGAGAATTTCAATGTCAAAACATAGTATCTGTTTATTCATATATCTTAGGTATCTTCATAGTTATGAAACATGGATTATCATAATTAAAAGTATTATCATAGGAATCTTTTGGATTGCATGAAAAACAACATAACTTCAAGGCCTTATTTAAAATCAAAGAAATAAAAAATAATCTTTCAACTCAATAACTTTTATAACATGATAGCATGTAGAACTAAACCTAGACTTATACCTAGACCTAGACCTTGTCTTGCCTTGCCATGTCTAGCTTTACTTATCCTTGTCATGTCTTTCCTTGGCTTGGCTTGGCTTGCCTTGATTTGTGTTTCCTTGCATTTCCATACCTAGACCTACACCTATACCAAGACGTTGCCTTGTTGTTACTTGCCTTGTCATGATTTGTCTTTCCATGGTCTAAGTTATCATCTAGTTCATGGTCTATGTCATGGTATAGGTCTAGGTCATGGTCTGTGTCATGGTCATGGTTTATGTCTAGGTTTATTTCCAACATGTCCCTAAATGGATTGAGGAGGCGAGTTGCAACTCGTGATAATAATCAAATAGAGACTCAGATGGAAAAACCATTAGTTGCATTGGATCTAGAGCACTAGGCTTCAACTAGTAGGGCTCCTCCACTGTCATTTTGTTGGCTGGAAAAACGTTTGTTGGAGGATCTCTGGCACTAAGGTTTTGCTCAATGAGGTATAGTGCAAATTCTGAACAAGAGGTCTATTTTCAAGAACACTATGTTGGATGATTATGGGTAGTTTATTGCATGGGCCTTGGCCAAACAAATGTGCAGGAGCTTACAAAACTCCATTATGCTACTCGGTGTGGATTTTATGCCCCCAGACCAAATTGCCAAGATATCCTTGAATGGCTTGAGGAGGCAAGTTGAAACTCATGATAAAACTGAAATCAAGACTCAAATGGATGAACTGTTGGTTGCATTGGATCCAGAGGTTGATTTTCAATAAAATTGTGTTGGTGATTGTGGGTAGCATCGTCATGTGGGCCTTGGCCAAACAAACACCTGGGAGCTTATGGAACTCCATTATGCTGCTCGGAGTGGATTTTATGCCCCCAAACCAAATTGCCAACATGTCTCTGAATGGCTTGAGGAGGTGAGTTGCAACTCGCGATAAAACTCAAACTGAGACTCTGATGGACAAACCGTCAGTTGCATTGGATCTAGGGAACCAATTTTCATCTAGTGGGTCCCCTCTGCTATTATTTTGTTTCCTGAAAAAGAATTTGTTGCAGGATCTCTGGGACTAGGGTTTTTCTCAATGAGGCACGGTGAAATTTATGAAGAAGGGGTCTATTTTCAAGAACACTGTGTTAGGTGATTGTGGGTAGCTTGGTCACATGGGCCTTGAACAAACAGACTTTGAGAGATTATGTAACTTCGTTATGCTACTCGATGTGGATTGTATGCCCCCGGACCAAATTGCCAACATGTCTATGAGTAGCTTTAGTGGTAACAATCAAACCAAGACTCAGATGGACGAACCATCGATTGCATTGGATCTAGGGAATGAAGTTTCATTTAGTGGGGCCCTTCTACTGTCATTGTGTTTCCTATAAAATATTTTGTTGTAGGATCTATGAGACTAGGGTTTTTCTCAATGAGGCATAGTGCAAATTTCGAAGAAGGGGTGGATTTTCAAGAACAATATGTCAAGTGATTGTGGGTAGCATGGTTGCATGGGCCTTGGAAAACAATATCTGCAAGAGCTTACTAAACTCTGTTATGACGCTTGGTGTGGATTTTATGGCCCCGTACCAAATTTCCAACATGTCCATGAATGGCTTGAGGAGGTGAGTTTCAAATCGTGATAAAACTCAAACCGAGACTCGCATGGACGAACCGTCAGATGCATTGGATCCTGATGTAAGATATCGAGGACTAGCATTTTTCTCAATGAGGCATAATGAAACTTTTGAACAAGAGGTTGATTTTGAAGAACACTATGTCGGGTGATTGTGGGTAGCGTGGTCACGTGGTCCTTGGAAAAATAGATGTGAGGGATCTTACAAAACTATGTTATGCTGCTCGATGTGGTTTTTATGTCCCAAGACAAAATTGTCAGCATGTCCTTGAATGGCTTGAGCAGGCAAGTTGCAACTGGGGCATGTCCCATCTAAACAAGATTTTTGATAAAATGTACAACCCTCTGTCCTTGTACACAATATGATGTGAATAAAGTATCTAGATGATGACGAAAAAAATATAAATGAGAATTCCTACAAAAGAGATTTATACAAAAAATGAAATATGTGTGTGTGTGTGTCATAATAATAACCATAATCAATGTGATATCCACAACAACATGTGTTACAAATTGTGTTTATTTGAACATAACAATGCTTGCATTTATGGTAAGATCTTTGGCCCAAGTTAAGTGCACTATGTACTGTCCTAAATTTCTCTTACAATTTTGTCTGTGTAATTTCAAGAAAGTATTTAATATGGGGTTCATGATCTCTAGATCTCCTTCTCAATTTGAGTACATCGTTTTGGTTGGAAGAAGGCCTAGTGTTCTCATGTCATAAATCACATACTAGTCCCTTAACCGCTTCGATTAACTTCATGTCAGAACGCGGTAGCCTACCAGTGAAGGCCCACAAATATGTTGGGCCACTTGTGTCGAGGCTGTCTCATCTATGAGAATACTTTCTAAGGTTTTTGATATTTCATTTCATGAGATGAGAGGTTTGTTGTAGAAAATGATGTTTCTTTGTGATCTTTCTAACAATTGATTGTGACAAGACACATTGAGCTGCATTGTGGTATTTAGAATGATATTTCTTACCAATTCTTTGAAAAAAATCTACAAGGTTTCTAACAATATGATGACTTGTTTCTAAACTTTTATTGTTTTAATGCCTGGAATTCTCCTAGCAATAGTCATCCAAAACAAGTTGTATTAATGAGATACTACATGGATTGGTATCTAATGAACTCCTACACTTTGTTTGTGGTGATGGAGGATATAAACAACAACGACATCTATTCTGCTAGAAATTGGATTTCCTCTTCTGGAAGCTTACACTTTGACATACGTAACTTTTCTTTTTTTTCGATGAGTTTCTCTTTCCTTGAGGAATTTTTTTCTCGAATCCATTGGTTCCCCATGTTTAAAGATAAAAATTGGCTTCCAAACACCCCACCACAAACTTGTCTTGGTATTACAAAAGAAGGTACAACTAACAATTCCAATTCCAAGTGGAAACTTTTGTCTTTGTATTACAAAAGAATACACAACTAATAATTCCAATTCCAATTGGAAAAATTTGTCTTCGTATTACAGAAGACTACACAACTAACAATTCCAATTCCAATTGGATAAATTTGTCTTTGTATTATATAACTAACAATTCCAATTGGAAAAATTAGTCTTGGTATTGCACAAGAAGACACAACTAACAATTCCAATTGGACAAATTTGTCTTGGTAATACACAATAAGACACAAATAACAATTCCAATTAGAAAAAATTGTCTTCAAATTCCAAGAAGAAGACACAAGAAGACACAACCAACAATTCCAATTTCACTTGGAAAAATTTGTCTTCCAATAGCACAAAATTGTCTATGAATGAAACAATAACACAAAAAAACAAAAAACTATATGTTCCTACTATTTTTACATGCACATGTCGATCGTGCAAATGTCATGCTTGAGATAAATGAGGTAGGGGAGTTTTCTTGGAACATAAAAATTCCTAGCAAGAATGTGCATGCATTCCTAAAATGCATGTACACTAAAATGTGTGTGTGTGTTATAAGAATTCACACACGTTTCTGTTGGGCATGGATGAGCGCATAATCACAAGGATTTCAAGTCACAAGAGAGCATGCACTCTCTTAATGCAACATATATAGCATTTATTATAGACCAAAAATATCTATGAATAAATCTGTATACGGGTTTGGAGACAACTAGGACCTAAGCGATTAGGATTGAAAGTGTTTTGAAGCATAGAGAAATGGTTACAGAACCAAGATGTGGGTGATGTGGTTGCAAGGGTTGTGGGGCCTTTAACAAGAGGTATATGCATAGTTCACTTAGGGATCGAGTGTGGAGGTGGTTAAGGGTCGAGTATAGGTTGTGCCTAGGCTTAAATGGAGCTAGGGGGGTCTAGGTCATGGTCTAGGTCATGGTCATGGTATAGGTTTAAGTCATGGTCTAAGTCTAGCTCTAGCTCTATGTCGTGGTATAGGTCATGGTCTAGGTATAGCTCTAGGTCTAGGTCATGTTCTATGTCATGGTCATCGTATAGGTCTAGGTCATGGTCTAGGCCTTTCCATGTCTAGGTTTAGGTCTAAGTCTTGACATGTCTAGGTAAAGGCCATTTATTTCCTTGTGATGTAAAGAGGGGGGGTGGAGAGAGAGTAAGATAGTGAGTGTGAGATAGGGAGAGGGGAATACAAAGAGAGAGTGTGATAGTGAGTGAGAGTGAGATAGAGATGGAGGGTAGAGAGAGAGAGAGAGAGAGAGAGAGGGAAGGGGGTTAGATAAAAGAAAAGAGAGAAATGTGGGGAGAGTGGGGGAGAGAGAGGAAGGGGGATATAGGGAGTAAGAGAGAGAGGGTTAGATTCAAGAGGTAAAGAGAGAAGGGGGTAGAGATGTATTTTTTTAGAGTGTGAGAGGGTGGGAGAGGAAGACCAAGAGGGGGGGTAGAGACAGAGATGTGGGAAAGAGATGGTAAATGTAGGAGAGAGATAGTGGGAGGGAGGGGGAGAGAGGGAGGGAGGAGGGGGATAAAGAGAGAGTGTGTGAGAGTACATATAGATAAGTTTCCTATCATACATAATGTAGGGCATGTTGAATGTTGATTGTGAACAATACAAAATCAAGTAAATTTAACCTTTTATGCTTGTTACCAGGCTGTAAATGGCTAATGACAACAATATAATATTGAAGAATGTACAAATAGATAAGTGTTCCATTAATACATAATCTATGCCAATATCATAAGAAAAAACATAAATCATGGATTTTTGATAATATAAAATCAAACAATGGGAAATCCCAAAGAGACATGAGAAAACCTGACAATGAAATCAAATCAAATTGCCAAAAAGGTAAGAAATGTGAAAGACAAAATGATTTAAAAAAAAATTAAGAAAAACATTCAAAGAAGGATAAATATTCCATATAATAATATCGAATCCATTAAAATATTATGCTTATATTAAAATAAAAAAGAAAAATCAATGTACCATAATCATCATTAAACCATGTGAAATCATTATTAAATCATAGGTGAATGGTCCTATCCATAAAATATCATTTTTAAACAAGAGGTATAGAAATATTGCACTTAGGGCTTGGGTGTGGAGGGGGTTAAGGGTAGAGTATAGGTTATGACTAGGATTATATGGATTTAGGGTGGTTTAGGTCATGGTATAGGT
The DNA here is from genome assembly GCA_009831015.1 of Picea engelmannii. Lineage (NCBI taxonomy): Eukaryota > Viridiplantae > Streptophyta > Pinopsida > Pinales > Pinaceae > Picea > Picea engelmannii. The sequence goes on from ML780847.1 coordinate 308,154, forward strand.
CTAGTTCATAGTCTAGGTCATGGCCATGTTCATATAAGTACTCATATAAGTACTCCATTGGAAGAATAAGAAAAAATTAACACTCACCTTAAAGGTGAGGCTACTTTTATTTTTTGTGCATATCCTTTATTCGTTTTGAGCCCTACCTCACCTTTAGAATACCTTTATATTTCTTCGACATCTACAGGTGAAATAATAGAACATAAATCACTCATATTTTTGGAAAATATTTTATCAAGAAACAAAAAAAATTATGATACCTACCTACCTCCACCACCTAGTGGACCATTGCTCTATTCTCCTCTCTTTTCATCATACTACACTTAAGGCTTGGGTGTGGAACAGGTTTAGGGTAGAGTATAGGTTATTCCTAGGATTAGATTGAGCTAGGGAGGTCCAGGTCATTGTCTAGATCAAGGTCTAGGTCATGGTCTAGATCTAGTTCATGGTCTAGGTCATGGTCATGTTCATATAAGTACTTGTATAAGCACTCCATTGGAAGAATAAGGAAAACTTAATACTCACCTTACATGAAAGGATGCATTTCTTTATTGCACATATCCTTTATTCACTATGAGTCATTCCTCTCCTTTAGAAAACGTTTGTGTTTCTTCAACGTCTATGAATGAAATAATAAAACATAACTCACTCATATTTTTGGTAAAGTATTTTATCAAGAAATAAAAAAAAATTATGATACCTACCTACCTCCATGACCTAGCGAAGCATCTCTCTATTCTCCTCTCTGCTCGAATGTATTTCTCCTCTCTTTCTCCTAGAACAAAAAACCAATTCTCTTATCTCCTCTCAACTATATCATTTTCTTCTCTATGATCTACCCTATTTTCTTTTAAGTCATTATGTCACCCACTCATTAGACTTCAAATTAATTTATTTTTGATTTTAGGAAAAACCAATTGTCCCATTCTCTCAGTCCCATCCCTACCATTTTTCATTTTTAACAACACCTTTTGGCATGCACCTCAATTTTTTATTCCTTGTGTTTCCTTGCCTTGTCATGTCATGCCCTTCCATGACTTTCCTTTCCATGCCTTGTCTTGCCTTGACTTTCCATGCCATGCCATGCCATGCCTTCCCTTTGAGATAGAAGAGTTTGCAGAGTGTTCTTGGCACATAAAACTTTCCAACAAGAATGTGTATGCGCAAACATTCGTTTTGGGTAAGGATGAGCACCCAACATAAGATCTTAGGATTGAAAGTGTTTTAAAGAATCAAGCAATTAGATCACCAAGATGTGGGTGCAAGGGTTGTGGGGAATTTAACAAGAGGTGTATGCATAGTGCACTTAGGGATCGAGTGTGGAGGGGGTTAAGGGTCAAGTATAGGTTATTCCTAGGCTTATATGAAGCTAAGGGGGTCTAGGTCATGATCTTGGTCAATCTGTATGTCATGGTCTAGGTCATGTTCATGTACATGGTCATGGTATAGGTCTAGGTCATGATCTGGGTCTAGCTCTAGGTCTATGCTCTATTCTAGGTCATAGTCTAGGTATAACTCTAGGTCTATGTCATGGTCATCGTATAGTTCTAGGTCATGGTCGATGGTATAGAACATGGTATATGATCTAGTTCTAGGTATATATGTATTTCCATGCATTTCCATGTCTAGGTCAAGGCTATTTATTTCCTTGCAATGTACCAAACTTGCTATAGTATGTGAGAGTCTGAGAGGGAGAGAGAGGAATACATAGAGGGGGGGTATAGAG
>ML780847.1:329680-357064 GCA_009831015.1 Picea engelmannii
TATTTATTATTATTATTTTCTAAGGTAAATTTGTTTTTCTTAAATAAAATAAAATTATGTTGTATTTATTTTCCACATTTGGTTAATTTAAATTTTTTCAAAATAGTTAGAATTAAAAAAAAAAAAAAATTAAATAGGTTAGAATTTTTAAAATAGATTATATTTATATTTAGAATATGTTAAAATTTTAAAATATTTTTTAAAATGGATTAAAAATATTTAAGACAAAATTTTAAATAAATTTTTTATAAATAAAATGGAATTATGATTTTTTATTTAGAATATATTAAAATTTTAAAATATTTTTTAAAATGGATTAAAAAAAATTGAAGACTAAATTTTAAATAATTTTTTTATAAATAAAATAGAATTATAACTTTTTAAAATTTGGAAGGTTTTGAAAAATTAGTTTTTCACCTGACTTCTATAATTTTTAAGAATTAATTTTTCAACAAGTTAACTTCTAAAAAAATCTTCATAACGTCATTTTGTTTTACTGGCTGGTGGGTGCAACAATATACTTGAGGATTTGGGAGAAACTTATACTCATAAGGTAGATAAGCAAAATGTAGGGCTGGTGCTGTTATTAAATGTCATTTCTTAGGAACTTACAAATTAAAGATGTATTGTGATAATGGTACTAACAGAAAAGAGGAATTACTTGCTCTGTGGTGCATACTTTATTTTGCATGCTACAAAAAAAGATAAATAAGATCCAACTCAAAAATTATTATAGATTAGTTTACTGAAATTCAAGCCAACTAGAAATTTGTTCAGATCAGATGTGCTGTGGAAAGAAACTCTTCTCTTAAAAGATAATAAAATATTTTTTACTGAAAAACATAATGAATACACAAATAATTATGAAAGAATTGAATTTCGAAAACTCATAATATGTAATGGAAAATGGTAACTGTTCAGCATGCATTTCTGATCTCGAAACTTTATTACTAATGAAAGGTTGGCAGCTATATATTTTGTGCTGAATATATAATTTTATAATTTAAACAATAAACAATTGTAAAAATCCAATATATTTTGTGCTCAATATATAATTTTGTAATTTAAACAATAAACGATTTTAAAAGTCCAATATACTGTCTAATGACAGATTTATATGTAATCTGGAACAGAAATATTATATTATCTAATATAAATTTTTTCCTTTAGTGAAGAGTGGTATATTTATTTACGTTTACAACAAAATTCCAAAACACATAGTATTGCTCACATCATCCCGGTGTCTTATCTCAACTAAGATGACCGGAGAAGAAAGTAATATACGTAATCATCGATCTGTATGCATTCATTTTCATAGCACGCTATGATAAGAGACGCGTTATTAGAAAGCAATCAGATCCGTTTTATCAAAAATCTATTTACAATTTCAATGGATTTGATTAGGCCAATGGGCCGTTTGATGCTATATAAAATACATATAATGCATACAACTGTAGCGTCGCCTTCATTAGCGCAGTTTGAATGAAATTGAAATAATAATAATGGGAAATTAAGGAAATAATTATTAAGTAGGTACCCAGCAGCTGAGTGTCATTGCCATTGCAGACGTGCCGTTGCCAATGGCCCTCTTCTGTTGCAGTCCATACGCACTGGGGGAAGATCTGCTACTGTTGATGGTGTGAGGCTTATCCCAACGTCTCTTCCGCCAAGAGGAGTTAGGGGAAGGAGGTGTTGATCTGTTCTGTCTGGGAATTAACACAGTGCCAAGCCATGACTCTGCAGTGGTGGCTATCCTGGACACATTATACGCCCATTCTTTGGATCTCAACGCTCCCATTTCCACGCTCCCAGACAAGGCCGCCATATCCCCGATAGCAGCTTTCATGGTCGCCCCTTCTCCTTGATAGCTACGATTACAGATTAAAGCCACTGTTGCGTCAGTCACAGATGACTCGCCCGGCTTCATTCTGCTATGTGGGCTATACGTCTGTCGGCCCAGAAATTTGGGTGTGAGAACTCAGATAGAGATAATGAAGGAGAATGCTTGACAGAATGTGTGTTGCCTGTGTGTGAATTGGAAGGATGTGGGCATGTCTATCGCTTATAAAGGAGTAGGGAGGTGGATCTCAAACCAGTGGTTTGGGTAGACCAAGGTTTCCATTAGCACATGGTTATTGGTCCAGATGTCGCTTTCCCATTGTTCATTGTTGTCAGTGCAGATGTCACGCTTTCCTAAACTGTCACTGCGAATATCGAGAAAACAGGTGCCTTCACAATCTTGCAAATGCAGGGGCAGGCAATATCATCTACACACTCAGAAATAATAATAGTGCGAATATCGAAAACACAAGTGCCTTCACAAAATGCAGGCCACGCAATATCATCCAGACACTCAGAAATAATAATAATAATTCAATCCTCTTCGTTACCAAAAAGCAGCAAAATTACTTATATTTATAATGGTCTAAATCTATTAACATAATAGTTCTCTTAATCTATTAAGATAATAATTTTACTTATATTTATAATGCTCTAAATCTATTAAGATAATAGTTCTCTTAATCTATTAAGATAATAATTTTATATAAGTTAGAAAAAGCAGCAAAATTACTTATAATTGTCTAAATCTATTAAGATAATATTTCTTTAAATCTATTAAGATAATAGTTTTATATAAGCTAAAAATGAAAGTATATTGTACTCGGATAATTTTATTGTATATAACATTTTATTTTGTATAGATTATTATTTTTTGTCACCCAACATATCATAAGAAGAATGAAAAAAGAACATATCATAAGAAGAATGAAAAAAGAAAAATTATAATGACAATTAATTTTATTGATAACATTAACATTTGTGTTAGGAAACACATCATTCAGAAACACATCATGTAGATAAAAAAAAATTGTAAAAATAAAATAAATAATTAGTGAAAAAAAGTGTGATCATAAATATATATATATATATATATATATATATATATATATATATATATATATTTATTTATTGCAAGTCATCGTATGGACCAATCAACTAAACTAACATGGATTCAACCACTAGTTGTTTCTATGGACCAATAGTTGTCTCTTATGGGAGGTGCTAAGGTTATCACCTATGAAACATGGACTTTCCTATCTATATTATATAGATAGGTAGTAATTTAGTACATACCCTTCCAAACCCTATCAATTAGATTCAAAGTTTTCATCTTGTGGTCCAACCAAACCAATCATAGTTCAATCATAGTTGTTTATTATGGAATGGTTGTCATATGAAAAAACGAAAGTTTTCATCTTGTGGTCCAACCAAACCAATCATAGATTCAACTAGTTGTTTATTATGGAACAACTAGTTGTTATAAGAAAAAACAAATATGCACAAACATATCAAAGATAAATATTTTCAAACTTTTAGAACATATTTTGAAATTTAAATATGTACTAAATCATTGTTTTTCTACTTACAACACGCATGTCATGTCATCTAGTGAATCAAATTCACAGAGCTAAGTTTATTACACAATATAGTTATCATAAAAAATGTTTTTAAGTAATTTGAATTCTTAGAGTTGAGTGTGAAAGAGACTATTATTTTTAGTTGAAATAGTGTTGTAGTTCAATTTGAGTTACATCAAGAAATGCAAGTAGGAGAAGCTTCCACATAAGCATGTTCTATATGTAGAATTGTCAAAATCAAGACAAAAACACAATTCTCAAGAAAATTAGAGTAGATAATTGTACTAGAAAAATTGTTGCATTTAGTGTAAAATCCAGTTGCATATAGGGTTTTTAGGGATTCTAATTCTGCATCTATACACAAAAATTGATATCCCTGCAATTTATAACAAAGAATGTCAGAAGACATGGAATGAACTGGAAAATCGAAATTGTCAAGATTATTAGTAAAACAATAAATTCTTATAGGCAAATACAGGCTAGATCAATAGACTAATACAATAGATTTTGAAATTCAAATATGTATTGAATCATAGTTTTTCGACTAAAAACACAGATGTCATCAAAGCGATTCAAATTCATAGAGCTAGATCTATAACACGATATAGTTATCAACAAAAATGTAGTCAAGTCATTCAAATTTTTAGAGTCGAGTGTGAAAGAGACTATTATTTTCAGTTGAAACAATGTTGTAGTTCAATTTGAGTTACATAAAGAAATGCAAGTACGAGAAGCTTCTACAGAAGCCTGTTTTATATGCAGAATTGTCAAAATCAAGCCAAAAACACAATTCTGAAGAAAATTAGACTAGACAACTGTACTAAAAAAAATCTGCATTTCAATATAAAATCCATTTGCATATAGGATTTTTCAGGATTCTGCATCCATACACGAAATTTGATATCCCTGGAATTTATAATGAAGAATGTCAGAAGACATGGAATGAACTAGAAAATTGAAATTGTCAAGAATTTAGTAAAAAAATCTTTTGAAACATACCTTTTTTTTATTGAAGTATAATCTCATTCTATTGCAATTTTTTCTATTTCAACTATTGTATTGTCTTCTTTTTTTAATTTGAACTATTGTATTGTCTTGATTGAGTATACATTTTCCATGAAGACTAAAGTCATGTAGCATGTCGATAACATTGAATTTTTCTTTCAGGTGAGGTAATCTTTGTATGATAATGTTGTTAAATTAAGAAAAAGGTTTCTTAAGATATCATGTCAAAGAGAACATGATAATTTTTTATCTTTTGTTTTGATTATCCTGCACTTTAACCAATGTGAATAGTTGAAGGGGATTTCAACTTGACATTTGGGACAATGTATCATTGTTCGTTGTATTGATAAAAAAATTCTACTGCTAAATTGCATATTGAACATATAGGTTGAAAGGATTGGAATATATGTTTTCCACTATGAATGTTCCTTGAACCTATTTCTGATCCAGGTGGATATTGGTGGCCACCCACCTATTCCAAATTCCAAATGGATCATCTTAATAGTTTTCAGTTCAACATGTTTCTCTTTAATGGGGACATTTCTTTGTAATTGTGGGTTCTACACTTACGGGGATGTATTGAAGCCCTACACAAAATCTAGGTGGATATTTGTGGCCTCCCACCTATTCCAACTAGAATATTTTGGAAGTGTTCATGTCGGTACATCTTTTTGTACTTCCAAGGTCGTTTTAGGGCTCTAAACAATGTTTTCTTGGCTTTCCACAATTAAATTGTAGACAAAGTAAAAGTTTGATGGCATAATGAGTAGTTCTCTAAAAAGACCTTTCCAACGGGCTATCACACGCCTAAAACAGAGATCGTATGCAAAAGTTACGACCTCAAGAAGTTAACATACTAATTTGCTCCAACGGGGCCCACACGAATTTTGGAGTTTCATCTCCTAGGGTTAGGTTTCTCGATATCTATGGTTTTTTCATTCATGTTTATCATAAAAAATCCTTTAGAGCCTCATTGTAATCATCTTTTGGCGAATGAGCGCAACCGTCACTTCTCTTCTCAGAGATAAAGTTGCCACCATTCTAGCGAGTCTTACACTCTATATTTTTACAATCTCTGCACATTTATTTCATTAATAGAAATCATGTATTGTTGTATTTCTCTGTTTCTAGCAATTTTTATGTGAATTTCATTATAACATCTCTGCTCTCATTTCGTTCCGAAAATAATCTGGATCAGTGGTATCAAAGCAGGTTGTTCTTGATCATTTTTTAGTGCATGTCCCTGACGAGGTCCAAGTATAGAAAGTTGGGTCTTGAGCTTGTCTCTCCTGAGGAAAATCGATCTCGCACACCCAAGAAATCCTATATGGCAAAAAAAAATAAAAACGGCGGAGCATAATATTCTATTAACTTGTTGCTTGAGCAAGCTCTCGCGTGACAGAGGGACGAAATGATGGAGAATTTTTACCACATCCTTCAACGTGTGTCGATAGCAATAAGCACATATCATCAAGCGCCCACTTTGTAGGAACCTCTCCCTTCAATATACAAGTTAATTTTGATATTCCCATATTCGAAGGTCATATAGATGTGGATGCCTTAGAAAAATTGTTGAATATGCTAGAAGGTTATTTCTCTGTTTACAATTTTTTCGACAAGGAAAAGATAACCTTCGTACTCCTCAAGGCTCTCCCCCATGTCAAACATTGGTGGGAAACCTATTGGGAGCAAAGTTCCACAGAGGAATCTGGAATATATGGGGTCGAGCCCACTTGGGATTTTTTGTGGATGCGGTGAAAATACAATATTACCCTATTGATAACTATGAATACCAGTACATGAGATGTACCACACTGTGACAAGAGTAGAGTCAAATGATGTCAGAGTTCACAAATACTTTCCATACCTTGCGCACCAAGTTGGGTATCAATGACTCCGAGCGACATCTGGTTCTGAAATACCGTGGGGATCTGCATAGGTACATCCAAACCAAAATTGATTTCCTAAACATCTCATCATTGGGAGTTGCCTATCGATATGTTATCAAAATCGAGTAGAAAAATAGGCACCACAACAAATGGGAGTTCGGGTTTGGAAATTCGCAATAACCAAAGAATGGTAAAGACCACCCTAACCAACAGCCTTCCGACAACCATTCCAAGACACAGGAAAATAAGGGTAAAGGAAATACGAATAATGACACTGGGAAGTGGTGCAACTTCCACAAAAGCCCCTGGCACAACATCGATGAATGTCGCTCGAAATAGTCATTGGTGGTAGAGGTCAAAGACAAGAAGCTAAAACCTGATTCAGAATATAATCCAAAAAATATTGAAAATAGGCAGATCATCGACGAAGACCCTACAACTACTGTCACGACTACAACAATTGAACCAGAAGAACTAGTAGATCCTAAATAAGGGGAGCACCTCTTCCATTCATAGATGTGGGTGAAGGGGACCTCATTGCATTTCATTGTTGATAGCGGTAGCCAGAAGAACCTCATCTCAGTTGAGTTCATCAAACAATTGGGGTTGTAAAAAATACCACACCCACAACCATACAACATTGGGTGGCTTCACCAAAGATGAGATCTCTGTGTCAGCCAGCAGTGGCACGTGTCCTATGGAATCCAACCCTTCAAAGATGAGGTAGTGTGTGATTTTTCCCCTCTTGATGTTTGTGATGTTGTTTTGGACAAACCATATATGTGGAAACATCATGTTATTTATGAGTCTCGACCCTGTAATGTCATTATTACTCTGGGGGGTCAACTCTATAGAATACCAAAGGTAGTTCCAACTACTATTCCACTAAAACAGTGCCACAAGGTAATCTCGCATTCTGCAAAATTCATCATCTTCACAGTCTGTTCAAAGGATGCATAGAAGGCCACTACAACCATTGTATCCTCAACACCTTCTATCCAGCAGAAACAAATTGTATAAGAGAAAGAAGATATTGTTTCTTCACCTACAATGGTTCCTACACAATGCCCCTTCAAGTCCAAAGACAACAAGTTGGTGGAACAAATTTAACCCCGCCGACAATAGGTTCATGACAGCCTTCCACAGACCAAACAACGTAACTTCTACAACAAGGCACACATCTCACTAAGATTCAGATTCAGGAAACACTTTCCCCTCTTCCGTGGGCACTCAACGCAATGGATACCATTGCTTCCTAAGGGGGGAGGATTGATATAGGTGGATATTGGTGGCCACCCACCTGTTCCAAATTCCAACTAGCTCATCTTGAGATTTTTTAGTTCAGCACGTTTATCTGTAATGGATACATTTCTTTGTAATTGTGGGTTCTTCACTTACGGGGATGTATTGAATCCCTACACAACATCCAGGTGTATATTGGTGGCCTCCCACCTATTCCAACTGGCTCATTTTGGAAATTTTCATGTCAGTACATCTTTTTTTACTTCTAGAGCCATTTTGGGGCTCTAAACAATGTTTTCTTGGCTTTCCACATTCAAACTATAGACTGAGTCATATTTTGATGGCATAATGTGTATTTCTCGAAAATATATTTTTAATGGGCTATCACGCAACTAAAACGAAGATCATATGCAAAAGTTATGACCCCAGGAAGTTAATGTACTAACTTACTCCAATGGGGCCCACATGACTTTTGGCGTTTCATCTCCTAGGGTTAGATTTTTGGATATCTAGGGTTTTGCAATTCATGTTTATCATAAAAAATCCTCCAAAGCCTAATTGTAATCATTTTTTGGCGAATGAGCATAGTCGTCACATCTCTTCTCGGAAATAAAGTTGCCACCATTCTAGTGAGTCTTGCACTCTGTATTTTTACAGCCTCTCTACATTTCTTTCATTAATAGAAATCATGTATTGTTGTATTTCTCTATTTTTGGAAATTTTTATGTGTATTTCATTGTAATATCTTTTCTTTCATTTCATTCTGAAAATAATCCGGATCAATTTTGCATTGTTGAACACAAGTATTAGTCAATATTTTTTTAATAAAAAGTACATATAATATAACATATTTTTAGATGGTTTCACAATTTTACCTAGTTTTTCCACTTGAGCATTAGTCTCAGATCATCAAAAGGTTTATTTTCTCTTAATGGTCCAATGTATGTTGATTGGCTTGTGTGTAGTGTATTCTAGAAGTTGCTTCTTCTGGTTTCACAATGTTTATGAATAACAAGATGGGGAATTATATCTTTTAAAGATGTTCCTCAATGAAATCAAATTCTGCTACATATGCTCGAAATAATTGTAGTTGCACTTTCAGGAAGACACATATTAATTTTCTTTTTTCTATAGAAAATATATGAAAGGAAAATATTTCTTTTGTAATCTAATTATTTGTATAGAAACAACCTTACCATTTCCTTATCATTTTCTAAACTTCCATCCTTAATTCCCAAGGTATAATGTGTCCCTAGTCTTTTTGTAGCAGTGACAATTGCACCTATTGTTCCAAATGCATATTGTTCTATTGTTGCTAAAAGTATTTTGATTAATATGTTTGGTATGAAATTGTATTCTTGACAAAGAGGTTCTATGCTTTCTATGCTAGTCTCTTAATCCACGAGCAAAATACATTCAACTTCTCCATGGTCATAATTGGTTTTGGGTGCAATTTTGAAATTTATAATACGAATGAATTTCCCTAGTATACGTTTTGCTTGATTTTGTTCAATGAAATTAGTACGAACATTCAAGGTTACCGTGATCTCACCTTTGGCATCCATTAAACTTACTTGCAAAAGATCATTTGACTTATGTGATTTGTCAAGTATTGTTGTGTATGTCACAACAACATTTCCATTGAAAACTTGTCCAACCTTGCAATTAGTAAACTCTTCAATATTGATTGGGATGGAAGTTGTTGGTTTGTTCCTATACATGGGAAGAAAATAGAACTTAGCGAAAAAACACTTAAATGAGATCTTTGAATTCACATTTCACAATCTCTACCTCTTTGTTTCTAATTCTAATTTTCCTCTTTCGTTGTCTTTGTATTCGCTACTTTTTCTCATCTTGTTGTGTGTCAAACAATATTTTTTGTACCACATCAAGGTCTACAAAATCTAAAAATATAGCATGGAAAAAATTGTATGTCAGTAAACGGCTAAAGGCAGAAATTTAACTATAATTATACTATAATTATATTCGTCAAAATAATTTTGAAAAACATTAAAGGGGACAATTTCAAGTGAACAAATTGATCAGGAAAGTTGACTTTGTAACAAAGGAACCAATATCAACTTGCTGGAAGTTATGTGTCAACCATAAATATCCAAAAGACACACAAATAAGATCAACCATGTAGGATCTATAACTTATTGTATTTTCATCAAATGCTTATCCATAACATCAATCTTCGAGGTTCAAGTTTCAACTAATGACATTTTTTTTCAAGAAAAAATACTTGACAATATGAACCATCAAATGAAACATGGCACAAGCAATGAAGATTTCTAATATGCAGTCAATATTTCATACTTTCTCTAGGACACAATGGATAAAAAACGTAAAAAGATGAATAATTCTATGCAATTTACTAAGCATTCTTAATCCTCTTTCACAACCAATTTCTACTTTCTTCTTCCATCATCTCGTAGCACCAAGAGTGGTATTGGGTGCACATGGAATCACCTAGGTATTGTGCTCTCTTGAAGCGAGGTTCTAGATGTAGAGTGAGAAAAATGGTAGTTTGGGCTAGGGGATGGAACAACGCCATTATTGGACATCAAAAGTATTGGCATGACAATAACTTGTTTCAGGAAAGAATTGTTTTTAAAGAACTAATGCATTTTTAATAAAATGAAAACATAGCTATATATTATGCGAAAAGTGACATATTTACATCTGAGTTTCTCCAGAAATCGAATCCTAAGGGAAACAGGTTTCCATGTATCTTGAAACAGTGTAATACTTACAATGTGATAACTTGTAAGTCCATCTTGGATTTGTTGTGCTTTGTTCTTTCAGTGGGAAACCATAATTCTTCATAGAATGTAGTATTGTGTGTGTTATTCCATGATTAACTACCAGGAGGTATCCCTTGTCACAATCATAGTCAATTTGGAAAATGATTTGAGCTTCGTACAAAGTCCAAGTTAGCTATAATCTAGTGTTATGAAACATGCAAGCTAACTAGAGACTAGAAATCCTAAAATAAAAAAAATACATTAATAATATTGACAACAACAAAAATGTAGACTTCATTTGCAATCAAATTCCAAAAAAATAGCTCCTTGATAAATCCAATTTCATACTTACAACATCAATTGATATCAAGAAACAAGCCCAACTAAAACGGACAAATACAGGGATCCAATGAATCCATAATTGAAAGTTCATATTTGTTAGGTGGGAAACTCTGTTTATAAGAAATGTTATAAAACATGCAGACTAATTACAGACCAAAAATACGAAAACAATAAAAATATATTGATAATATTGATAACATAAATACCATAGAGTTCATTTTCAATAAAATTTAAACTATAGTTCCTTGATAAACCATATTTAGTACTTAAAGCGTCAATTTGTATCTACAAACAACCTCAACTAAAGGAAAAAAATATGGTCATCTAGTTAACCAAATATGTTATTTACACTTTTGTAATAGTATGATCAAGTGCACTGAGGGATCTGCAAGACTCATGCCTCTTTCTCGATAGGATAGTAACAAAAAACATATATGGTTTTGTATTGCAATGAAGCAATTACTGTGAACCATTGAAACACAAATATGATAATAAATATGACTAATATAGACTGATGCATTTCTATTTAGGAAAAGAACCAATGGGTTTATTATTAGTCAAGTACATTAGATATCTTTCATGCTAGACATTCCACAATGTTCTAATGTCAAATATGAAATTTAATACATACTACTTTGTATAAAACATTAATAGACTAGAAGATCTTATTTTTTAGGAGTTAAAACATGTGTTCTCTTGTTACTTGGATTTTCTCATTCTACAAAAGAAAGCATCGAAATAAATTATGGGAATGCTGGTGTATTAAATACTGCAGTCAAATATCTAATTGACCAAATCCTTAGTGGCTTGAATATTTTTCATTTGGGTAATTCTGTGTGTCCTTGTTGATTTGTGAGAAATAACCCTCAACATGTAGGTCACCAACACTGATATTTTGTGAGGTATCAATTTGAGCTATGCAAACGAGATCTTCCAATCATTACTCTATGTCTAGATTTTAAATACAAGTTTAGTTGTCTTACTCAACTATGTAGCTTTAAAACTGGTAGCTCATCACTAGATTGTTAATGTTGTTATCTCTACTTTAAGTTTGATCCTCAAGGGATTTTTGCTTCAAAGGAAATATGACATTTTCTCATCCACACTCCAAATAGCAACAGTTTGCCAATTGTGATTGCAACTAGGTTTAAATTCCCCAGTGACATAGTAGGTATTGTAGGAGTCCATGCTGAAAATCGTATATTACAAAATTAAGTTTCATTAGTACCAATGTTTGAATGTTTGAGGAATTATTTTTTATTTTTGTTCTTCTTTCCCATTTACTATTTGTTCTAGGATGTGAACTCTGTCCATGTTTTCAAATGTATTTTGTGTGATCATTTCTTGTTACCAACAATGGCATCACAAGAGAATGTTATGGATATATGGGAAATAAATGGGTAGCATGGTAGCATGGAAGACACGGGCTCTAGAAGACCAGGTCATTGTAAGAGCCAAAGAACCAATGTATGATCAAGATATCTGAGATACTAGGCTGCCCAAAGTATCGAAGCACCAATGTATCAGGTTGGTCTGCTATTAAATTTGATTTTTTGGTTTTACTTACTTCCAATACTTGGGATAACATAAGAAGTCTATCTTACTAGGTTTCATAAGAAGCTAATAAGAAAATGAACTTTAGTAGTATTGAGGTGGCACTTTAGAAATCCAATTCATTAGATAAACCATAACAATGATAGATGGACAATAAATCACTAGCAAGGTAGCATGAAATAATTTGGTTGTGAAATCATATTGGTGTACGAAAGAATAAATTAAGCACAATAAGTCAAATGGAGTGTACCAAGCCACTTGGGACTGATTTTCAGCATAAGCCAATAAGGAAAGTGAATTTTATGGATTTTTGAGTATGCAATTTAAAACTATACTCCATTAGATAATACATAACAACAATAGATGGGAAATAAACCACTCGAATGGTAGCATGGAAGACTTTGAATATAAAATCAAATTCATGTTGCAAAGCATATTGACAATCATATCAAGTTCCTCTGATATTAAATTTGGATTTTAACCCAACAAAGTAGACAATAAGATGAAAAATTGGAAAATCAAAGTCAGTTCATAGTTTCAAAGAATCCTTCGATCCAAAAAAAAACTGCAAATTTCATCACAAAAAAAAGTACAACATTCTAAGTGGAAATCAAATGTAATGTTCCCAAACCAAGATGCCAAGAACAATGCATTTTTCATGTGATTTTTAAACGTTTTCTGGTTGTGGCATTTCGTCAAACACTTTGCAGTCTTAAGTCTCATGAGTTGTGTTTGGGTTTAATATGATGGGTTTTATGTGTGTTTGCAGCAATAATCAAAGAATATATAGCAATGGAACATACCTCAACAAGATGCAAGATCAACAATACAAGAGATAACCCAAAAATACCTCAGATCTGATATTATTCATAATAGAAGAAGACCCTAATACAATGGATCTACAGATCTCGTACAATATAGCTAAGAGCTCGTAGAAAAATGAGGATAACCCTCAAGCAATATCAAGAAGACAATATACAAGCCTACAAAGGCCACATGGCTACCGAAGATGAATGACAATTGAGATCTCCACCTAATGTTGGATCAAACCCTCAAACGGGATAAGTTGTGCCCTGTTGGAAAGCTGAATACCCCCAATAATTTGACCTTGCTGCTAGAGGCCTCCAAACACTCTGAAAATGGCTGGAAGAGTAGATCGAGCCAATACCAAACCCTTGGTGAAGTCTCAAGCTGAACGGTGAAGTTATGACCATCCAAATGAGCAAACCCTTAATTGGCTTGCGCCCTCCTGGATGACTGAAGACCCAATAACTCAGCCTCTATCCTAGAGGCCTATAGATGCTCTCAAAATACATGGAACTATATATCGGGTTAATGGAAAACCTCAGGCAAAGTTTTGGGCTGAACAATGAATAACTGACCCTCCAAAATACAGGATCCCCAATATGTGGTGCGCCCTCCTCTCTCTGAACCTATGTTGAGCTCCAATAAATAATACGATACAAAAACCTCCTCTGGGAAGGGTTATGAAAGGCACCCTAGGCCCTACAAAGAATACCCAGAAGTCCTTTTCCTTAGAATCCTTCTCCTTTGCCTAGATCAAGCTAATCTCCTCAAGGTGGTGTTCCCTCTTGCTGGAAATCCCCTTAAGTTGCACCCAAGCTCTCTGTAAGCTTGTAACTGATGTAAAAACCTCCAGTAACTGAGTAGATCTGATGTAGAATGGTGAGGGAGGAATATTTCACCTCCGTGACCAAGCTTGGACCAGTTTGGGTGGGATCTTTCACCACCGAGCTGATCTCTAGGGTCTGTTAAGTCAAAACCCTCAAAATCCCCAAGTGTATGGGCTCACTAGCAAGAAGCCAAATATCAAATGATAAAATAACATAATGAGATAATAGAGGCCCATGTCTCTCTTTTATCCTCCCTTCTCACCTTGTCTCTCCAAGTGACTTTTTCTTTATTTAATTATTAATTAATTAATTAAATCACTTTAATTAATTAATTAACCATTTTACCTCTTAAAAGTAGTTTATCCATCCTTGTGGCTTCCCAGGCCACTAAAAGCCACTTCTAATAATCCTATCTTGTAGTGTTATTCCTCTCAATTCCAATGAGATATTACACTAAGAGGTTCCTTCAAGTATTATGCCCAATATGACCTCCTTAGTGAATTTAATTAACATATAGCCCAAAATAACTCAAAATCACAGAAATCGTCGAAATGCAATGAAACCAAAGCCGGGTTGTGAGGAATGGATCATAATGATGAAATAAGATGAGAGATGCAAGAAAAACCCCAAAAAACCCCTCAATATCTCATGTACTTGCTATAACCTCCATCTAGCTACTCTAGTCATCATAACACTCTGTAATATAATGATGTCCCAAAGTGGGGACATTACAGTCCTCCCTGCTAGAATATTTCTTTTCCTCAAGAAATAACTAAATCAATCCATATATAATACCTGGGTACCATGTTCACCTGTGGGACACAACGTAGGCTCCATCCAAAGCTGAACTATCATGCACTCTATCCCCTAGGTCCCATATTAGGACGTGAACTACAATACCATGTGGGGAATAATCCTATAACATGACAACACCATGAGTCTCCCGCAAATGACACATGGCCTCAACTGAGTCCATCCTCCAAGTCCATACCAATACCAACACGGTCTCCACTAACTACACATGTTTCTGCCATAGTGAGGTACGATAAGACCTCAATGAATCACCCTCAAGTGGCGTACTCTCCTCAATACTGAAGCTCAATGGAAGGTCAAAATAACTTTTCCCTGCAAGGGTCCACTCACCTACATCATTCAATGAAATGCTTAGCCCTGCAATTCCCGGTTCCCATGCTAGTGCCTTCCAAAGATCAAGATGCATTCGCTACACTACTCTGATCATGATTGTGTTCTCACCGTATACATACTAGATCCCCCACTCCTAGATCCTCATGCTGGAATACCTATGGAAACTGGTCCTACTGTCCAGAAGCTACATCGGTAAAAGTACCATTGTGGAAGTAATATTTGTCCAACCATCTCCATACTCGATCATGAGTATCAAAAAAGAGAAATTGTCTCGCTCCATAGGACAAGCCCTTGCAAGCCTTCTCAAAACCAATCCAGAGTGGAGTATGTGGCTCTCTGGTGCAACCTGGGTTGTCATAAGGTGAAACACCCTACTAACCAAATGGACTTCTAGATCACATGGAAAACTTGGAAGTTCATCACTTCCAATCCCCACTAACTTCTCCTGTGTCATAGTGCTAACTATCGAAATCCCTCCATGCTCATCCTCATGAGAATCTGGATCTGTGTCTCCCTCTGAGATGTCTACTATCCCATGGCCTAAGATTCTCATCATCACGCACCAGGTCTCAACTGTCTGCCTTTGGTGATCCACCCCTATGTTCTTGTGTGCCATATGGACTCTCCTATTAGGGAGTCTCAACTTACCAACTCTCCATGTCCTCTGCCACTTTCTATCTCCCCTGATGTTGTTGTCGATGATGAAAGTGTCGGAAAAGGCTAACATAAATATTTGTAACCGACTATAGGACTGGAAAGTATCATATGCTTTGGTCAATCCCAAGGATTCAATCAAAATCTCATCCACCGGTACCCATGGTAAATACTCACCTGTAGTCATCATTGAACCCCAATCAATAGGTACAAGCAGGGCTAACCGCTCAAACTGCTAGTCAACCACTCTCGATCCATCATCACTCATGCAACTATTGATACCGTGAAGGTGATCTCCCAGATCTATCTACGGCTACAAGGGAGAGGAATCTCCATGCTCTACTAAGTGTGCCTCCCCCCTGCAATCCAATCCATCCACCTGAATCCCACTGCACATCTTTACATGTCTCTATGAATTATCATTCACCACTGTATGCTCATGCATGCTCATGTAATCTCCTATATACACCTACCACAATATGGATCATGGATGTACTACTGGGTCAAACTCGACATGAAGGTCATCCAATCTTAGAACACAAATGGAAGTGTCATCATAATTTCCTTTGGCTCTGGAGTCCCCATGCACGTGTGAGTGCTCGACTGTCTCAAATATACTCGTGGAGGGTAGCTCCTGTGACAAATGGACATCCTCTTGTGTCTTCGGATCATATCACTCCCTACTCATTAGTGATTCTGGGTACTCTTCATGCTCCTCCATCCACTGGTGCTCCTCTGCTAAACCACCTACATCCTCTAGCAATGTGGCTGAAGTATATATCTGACTCTCTGTTAAGATAGATGTAGTGGATCTCTGTCTAATCTCCTCTAATTGGGCCTCTGATTCCTGAAGGGATACCTGTGTTCCTTTCAAGAATCCTCGTGTGCTCTCCAACTCATGAGTGAGTCTGTCCACCTCCAACTCCTGCTCCCTCAGGGCCTTGTGATACATCTCGCCAACCCCCAATAGATAGTTTTTGTCCATCAACAACTACTGGTAGTCAGCCCTCATCATAGTCATCCTCTCCCCGAGAGTATGAAAGTCATCCATGGAAAATCCTCCATATGAACTATCATGTGCCATCGATGGCCTCCAGCAATAATCTTCCACCAATGCATGTGTGTCATCAATGCATCTAGTGGCTTCCATGATCATGTCCTCACTGACTCTCAATTGTCCTAACAAGTATCGAGACTCCTAATCACATTCTTGTTGGGGTGCTACCTCATGCCCCTCACTGCTAGTGTCAACCCTGGAATCCCCAACAACACTCTCTGCAAAAGATAAGGCACTAAACTACCCCCTTTCCACTGTGCTACTGGGTCCTCCTGTATGCCACTACACACCATCACCAACTTCTATCTCCCTCTGAATCACACTGTATCCTGTATGAGCAGTTGTATCCTCCTGTACACTCACCCTGCTACTATCATTTGTGCTTGGATCCCATATAGATGTGTCCAAACATGTGCTATGGCCATCCCGACCAATAAGGAATGCATCCTCATCACTGTCGAACGGTCTTGGAAGTAAGTATCCCATGAAACTATCAGTCTCCCCATCCTGATCAAACAATGGAGTCTCTGAAAGAATTGGCTCACTCTCCTCATACCGATACGTATGTGTAAGGTCAATTGTATTCACGTTTTGTCTCTCCTCCTGGGTCTGTGGATCCATATGTCCCTGGTGTGCATCCCTCACAGAAGGCTCCTCCATCATATATGAAATGCCACTGATATCCTCATGTGTCATGGCTATCATGGGTGTCTGAAAAGATGACAAATGTGTCATGATCATCATAGGAAGCTCATCATTTCTAGGTTCTAACACGTGTGAATATCCACTCGTGTCACCACTCTACTGAAGTGTAAGGTCATCAACACTATGTGATATTTCCACTAAAGCAAAAGTGCTATCATCATATTCATCCCACTGTCCCTCCAATGCGCAAGGGTCACTATCCTCCCCGAGTGCGCAAGAGTCACTAGCCTCCTCGAACTTCTCTAGATAGGATTCTATGGTTGCATCCCCATGCATCTTCTCATGCTCATTGTCATAGTGCACCTCAATAATGTGTCTCTTACCTTTACCCCTACATCTATGATCTAGTTCCCAAGGCACTTTCCAACTATAGCAATGTTGCCTACTCTTGATGGGTGTAGGGTTAATCTGTGCTTCCCTCCATCTACTTGCTATGGCTCTGTTTCCCTCTACTATGTTGACCTAATATGTAACCTCATCTTAGCTCCACCTAGGATTTTTTATGGATATAAACTATTGGAGTGTTATTTGAGCCCTAAACCCGTCACTAAGGGCATAGTATTCCCATTCACAAAGTACAGTCTCTCTAGCAAAGTCCTTAGTATCCATATATATTGTATTTCTGCATGCACTAATCCCCACTGGCTGGGAGGATCAACACTCTAATACCATTGTAATGTTCCCAAGCCAAGATGCCAAGAACGTTGTGTTTTTCATGTCATTTTTAAATGTTTTCTCGATGTGGCATTTCGTCAAACGCTTTGCAGTCTTAAGTCTCATGAGTTGCGCTGGGGTTTAATATGATGGGTTTTATGTGTGTTTGCAGTAATAATCAAAGAAGATATAGCAATGGAACATACCTCAACAATATGCAAGATCAACAATACAAGAGATAACCCAAAAATACCTCAGATATGATATTATTCATAATAGAAGAAGACCCTGATACAATGGATCTGCAGATCTGGTACAATATAGCTAAGAGCTAGTAGCAAAACGAGGATAACCCTGAAGAAAAATTAAGAAGAGAAGATACAAGCCTCCAAAGGCCACATGGCTGCCGGAGATGAATGACAACTGAGATCTCCACCCAATGTTGGATCAAACCCTCAAACTAGATAAGTTGTGCCCTGCTGGAAGGTTGAATACCCCCAATAATTCGGCCTTGCTGCTAGAGGCCTCCAAACACTCTGAAAATGGCTGGAAGAGTAGATCGGGCCAAGACCAAACCCTTGGTGAAGTCTCAAGATGAACGGTGAATTTATGACCATCCAAATGAGCAAAACCCTAATTGGATTGCACCCTCATTGATGACTGAAGACCCAATAATTTGACCTCTATCCTAGAGCCCTCCAGATGCTCTCAAAATACATGGAACTGTAGATCGGGTTAATGGAAAACCCCTGGCAAAGTTTTGGGCTGAACAATGAAGAACTGACCCTCCAAAAGACAGGATCCTCAATCTGTGGTATGCCCTCCTCTCTCTGAACCTGTGTTGAGCTCCAATAAATAATACGACAAAGAAACCTCCTCTAGGAAGGGCTAGGAAAGGCGCCCTAGGTCCTACAAAGAATACCCAGAAGTCCTTTTCCTTAGAATCTTTCTCCTCTACCTAGATCAAGCTAATATCCTCAAGGTGGTGTGCCCTCCTGCTGGAAATCCCCTAAAGCTGAGCCCAAGCTCTCTCTTAACCTGTAACTAATGTAGAAACCTCTTGTAACTGAGTAGATCTGATGTAGAATGGTGAGGGAGGAATCTTTCACCTCCGTGACCAAGCTTGGACTAGGTTGGGTGATATCTTTCAGCACCGAGCTGATCTCTAGGGTTTGTTAAGTCAAAACCCTCAAAACCCCCAAGTGTATGGGCTCATTAGCAAGAAGCCAGATATCAAATGATAAAACAACATAATGAGATAATAGAGGCCCATGTCTCTCTTTTATCCTCCCTACTCACCTTGTCTCTCCTAGTGATTTTTACTTTATTTAATTATTAATTAATTAATTAAATCACTTTAATTAATTAATTAACCATTTTACCTCTAAAAAGTAGTTTATCCCTCCTTGTGGCTTCCAGGGCCACTGAAATTCACTTCTCATCATTCTATCTTGTAGTGCTATTCCTCCTGATTCCAATGAGCTATTACACTAAGAGGTTCCTCCAACTATTATGCCCAATATGACCTCCTTAGTGAATTTAATTAACATATAGCCCAAAATAACTCAAAATCACAGAAATCGTCGGAATACAACGAAACCAAATCCAAGCTATGCAGACTGGATCATAATGATGAAATAAGATGAGAGATGAAGCCGGACTCCAAAAAACCACGATCATAATGATGAAATAAGATGAGAGATGAAGCCGGACTCAAAAAAACTACGTGTACTAGCTCTAACCTCCATCTGACACTCGATAATATAATGATGTCCCAAAGTGGAGACATTACAACAAGACTGAGGAGTGGCAAAAGGAAAGAATATATATTGAATGATTTAAAAGGGATATTGCTTGGGTTTTTAGACAACGGGGTATTTCCAGAAATGGAAAGCAAGGACTTATAAGGAATGGCAAAAAGAAGGATTAGATATCGAATGGTTTAAAAGGGATATTGTGTGGGTTTTGGTAGAGCTGAACATAAGGGAGGGGATTATGATACTTAATTTAATTTGATTAAGTCACGTGACTTTATCTTTCATAATGATTGGTATCACTGAAGAGAATATATATTAAGAATTCAAAGTTGATCAAGATCGTTTAAAAGGATATTGTGTGGGATTTTGGTGGATGTGAGCATAAGGGAAATGAATTATGTTATTTTATATCATTTCACTTTATCATGGAGAATTTATTTCTCTTCATGATTGGTGGTGGCCGAGGGAATACATATTATAATTCAAAGTGGGGGTGATGTGGATTCCTTTAATACAATAGAATGTACCTCCCTCCCTATTATTTTAGAAATTACTTCCTAAATGGTTTATGTAATTCTTTTCAAAGTATCCTTTATTTAATTAAAAAGAAGCATCACAAAATCAAAGTCGATAAGTGTATATAGACATTATCGACTGACCACCATGTTAAAGTCCATTGGGAGTTGGCATACTCAACCATAATGGTATCTTATCAAATATTATTTTCACAAAATGACGTTAAATGAGCGGAAATAACTCTCTAATTCCAGTCATGAGGGCCCAGCCCATGTGCTCTAAGCTTGAAGTCGATTAGACTGGGTAAGTCATCAATTTTGTTGGAATGTGGCACGTGTGAGATTAGAGCCAACACTGTTCCAACTCCCCCTATACGAGAATCAGAATGGCGAGTATGGAATCATGGATGCATCAGATTATTGTGTTCCCTCCACGGGCTTATGTTGGAATTACTGTTTCCATGACAATAACAATTGATACAATCTCATAGGCTTCCGTCTTCAGATTCTTGTCGACGTCATAAGCTAGCGCAAAATTCCACATAAAACAGCAATTTCACTGCCACAGTCGGCAACTTCATCTTTTCTGTCCAGTTGCAGCCTTCAAATACATCGCTGACTTGCCTACCATTAATTCTAATTGTAACAACGGCATCCATGGCATTGCTCTATTTTTCTTTCTGCCGGCTCTTCGTTTCACAGACATTTGGAGAGCTGAATAAGTAGATTTATCTGTATAGAATTTATGACAAAAGAGGCCGGAGATAAGAACGCCGCTCTGAATGTACCCACAGCAGCATCTGCTGGTACCTGCGTTAAGCCTTGGTTGATCTATGAGCGGCAAAATGCTTCGAGTGATCCAGAGAATATCAAGGTTGAGTCCAAATCCCAATCTCATAGCAGTGGGCAGCCTCTGCCCGAAGATGCAGTTCGGACTGTCATGTACTTGAAGTGTTGGTGTCCCTCATGAATCGATTCCATTTTGTAATTTTTGGAGAGTTATGATCATTTTTTCTAACTTCTCTGTGAAGATGTTTTTTTTTTATTGCAAGAAATTCCATATGGAATGAACTGTTGGAGGTATTAATTTCTTCCTGCCAATAACTACCAAATTTGAGATAACTCCATTGACATAATAAACTGTTACTGTTGGAGGTATTAATTTCTTCCTACCAATAACCACCAATAACCACCAAACTTGAAATAGCTCCACTGACATTCACCTAGATATTTCCCTCTAATGCTCTAGATTTTTCCAAAGCCTCCATAAATATGAAGCTATAACCACCAATAACCACCAAACTTGAAATAGCTCCACTGACATTCACCTAGATATTTCCCTCTAATGCTCTAGATTTTTCCAAAGCCTCCATAAATATGAAGCTAGATATTTCCCTCGGAAAACTCACTCGATGCTCTAGATTCTTCCAAAGAATCCATAAATACGAGTCAGATGTCTGTTTTATTCATCAAGCAATAGAATTTCTTTTGTGGGTTATGTGTCTATGTTATGTCTGTTTTATTCATCAAGCAATAGAATTTCTTTTGTGGGTTATGTGTCTATGTTATTCTGTTTCTAATCCCTTCATTTGGTATCAGAGCACAGGACTGGGCTCACTCCCTCACGGGAGGGCCCAGGATCCTGAGGGGAGTAGCCCAACACTGGTATCAGAGCACAGGACTGGGCTCACTCCCTCACGGGAGGGCCCAGGATCCTGAGGGGAGTAGCCCAACACTGGAGAGATTCCGCAGAAAGCATTGAAAGCTCATGAGAGCCGCAAAGGAGGATCCTGAGGGGAGTAGCTCAACACTGGAGAGATTCCGCAGAAAGCAGCAGAAAGCATTGAAAGCTCATGAGAGCCGCAAAGGAGCCGCCCCCGTTTCTGTTCTCAGTGAGAGTTGGACGCTGTGCATAGTTGAAGAGCAGAGGAAGCCGCAGCTTCCAGGAAAGATGTAAGAGTAGAGAGGTCGAGTCTCACACACGGATTTGGGACGGTAGCAAATTTAGTCGAAGTCGAATTCGCCAGAATGCAATTTTCGGCGCGCTATTCTTCGTCTCAGGGCTTCACCAATTACAGAGGAGGTCGGGCTGATCCCGAGCAGGGGTTGATTGATGAGGTTTTGTATCTGCGTTCCCTGTGGCGGCAAGGACCACCCCTTGGGAGAAGACCTCGCCCGTAAAATGCAGTTCTTTCCGAGGAAGAAAACAGTAGCAAGCGAAGTAAGAGAGAACCCGAACCCGCGACCGAGAAGTGTATCGTGCTGGTGTTTTTGCTCGAATTTCTTGCCCTCGGAGCCAAGGGAGATGCAGTCGCAAAAGCCCCAAATCAAGACATTTCCAGGTTCTGATCTGGTAAAGGAGCTGGAGGATCTTAAGTCAAAGGCATCCTCGCTAGAGTTAATTGGAAAAAAAAATAATCAGCTTTAAGAGAAAAGGAGTCGCTCATTGCCGAAAGAGAGAAATTACTAGAAGAGAAGTCCAAAGCTATTACAATAGTGCAGAATGAGATAGACACAATTCAAAAAAGGGAGCAGGATGTTTAGGCGCAGAGACAACCAAGGCTTATGCACAAGTTAGTGAACTCGAGAGACAGGTGGAAAAGCTTGAAGAGGTGCATGTAAACACATGTAAGAGAATGGTCGGATTGTGTCAATGTCCAAGATAATAAGGTAATGATTGTAGTAGACCCTTACTCTAAAAACTTTTATAAGTGTTGATTAAAAGGGCACACAAAGGTTTTGGTCACATTTATAAAGATGGGGTCAGACTAGTGTATGTAAAAAGCCCTTCTTTTGATTTGTAAGAGGGTCATTGAGTATATAGAAAAGTTTTTGGAATGGTCATGTGGTTTTTAGAGAAAATTGAGTCAAGCTGTAAATGTTGAAGTGAGAGGTTAAGGTCAAGTGAATGAGTTTAAAAGCTTTGTGAAAATGAGTCTTGAAATGTAAAGTCATTAAGAAGAGTCAAATGAGTGTCACTTAAAGTTAAAGTGAGAGTCTGTTTGTTAAGCTAGTTAAAAGTTGAGTCCAAATCAAATGTTAAGTGATGTAAAATCATGGCAAGTGGTGTGTCAATTAAGTTTGCCAATCCATTGTCATAGGTTGTCTTGTTGGATCTTGATCAACTCCAACAAGAAACATACCATATTGAAAGGAGAAACAAGATGCAAGAAGCAATGTAAAACATAAAAGAGATAAAGAACAAAGAAGACTCCAAATGAAGTTATGTAATGCTTAATGATGAGATGTAAATGGGCATGTGTAATGGGCTTGTAATTTGTTGGGCATTTGGTAAAGAATGTGGAATTTTTGTACTGGAGATCAAATGATGCATATATGTTGTAAGGGATGCATGATCGATAGTACCCGACACTCTATAGGCATTTTGGTTTAAATTTGTAAAGCTTAGCCATAGGCATAGGCAAGCTATATTCCCTAAGAGGTTGTTGGTCCAAAGTTGTAAAGCTTAGCCATAGGCAAGACAAGTTATATTCCCCAGGTGTTTAGTAAGCTTTGTTGAGTCAAGCCTACATGGATTAGAGTAATCATGTAGCATGTATCCCTCTTAGGCATAAAGAGTGGATGTGGCATCAAGCTGTGGAATTAACCACTAGGTAGGTACGAGGGTGACAGGGGTACTCGTATCTAAGTTTGAGGGTGATCGAAGAAGTTAGATCTTCGATTAAGGGGAGAAATGTGAGATTAAGTAGTCTCACAATGTGAGTTGATTGGGACCAAGTTATGACTAAAGGAGTCTAATGTATTGATGAACCATGTACGTGAAAATGATACCTAGAGAACTGGCGAGTATAGCGGATGGTACCCATGTATCTCGGTAGATGGATCTCTTTTTATATGGACATCAATGATCAATTGTTTGCAGGTGCAAAAGATGAAAAAATTCGATCATTAATCAATGTTATGCAGGTACAAAGAAGAAGCAAAAAATGTTTGAGGATGAATCTCAAGTGAGTGCGTTTTGTGTAAATCAAATTCCCCATCATAAAAGGTTTGTGGTCAGCCAAAAGCGCCAGTAAGAAACCACTTGATGTGATGGTTCTTGAGCATTATAATGGGAGCACATTGAAGGAAGCCCAACCATATGAAGATAGAAACTGAAGATGATGGCATAACTTAGATAAAGACCTAACCAAGACATGTATTTGTTAAGGAGGAGACATTGCATATCAAAGGATTGAGAGAAGCATTGGGCATTATAAACATTGATGTAAGATGTAATTAGTGGTAGAAATTAGGGGGGAGTGTTGGAGGTATTAATTTCTACCTACCAACAAGTTACAACCACCAAACTTGAGAGAGCTCCACTGACATCGACCGACGGTTCTAGATATTTCCCTCCAAGAACTCACTTGACGCTCTAGATTCTTTCAAAGCCTCCATAAATACGAGGCATATGTCTGTTTTATTCATCAAGTAATAGAATTTCTTTTGTGGGTTATGTGTCTATGTTATTCTGCTTCTGACCCCTTCATGGACAACTTGAACTGTTTTCTTAATCTTCTTCTTTGTGACAATTGATCCACAACATGATCCTTAGTCCTTTTTGAACGTGCATAATCCATCATTGTTGGTTCCTATGAAGCTCGCAAAAATTCAAATTTTTTTATTGAGTTCTTATGGCTACAAATGTGAGGCTCTTTAACTTATTTGGATTTTCTCGGTTTAATCATTTGCATATATTTGGTCTCATTATTGTTCTTTTCATTCCAGTTGATTCATCTACCTTCTCTCTGTTTACAAAATGGTTGCCCCTTTTTGCACCTGCACCATTAACATAGGACTCACAATGATCCAGGTTCTCCAGTTTCGTAATATCTCTCGGGCCTAGGACTATTTATCTATCTCTGCTTGGACCTGCCTGGCAACTTCTTGATGATAGCCTTGCAGCATTCTAAATAGGGATGGTTTCCTTGTTAGGCCAATAGGCATACAACTATTGAAAATGGTCAGATTTAATAGTTTTTTAATAAGTGAGCTTTTAATGGACATGATTTAATATTCTTAGTCGTTACTATTAATTAAAGGTTTTGATTTCAATCATTAATTTTCTTGCATGACATGCATGACAAAACATGTCTGTTAATCATTAAAAAAGATGATTAGCATAATATTGGAGGATCATATTATTAATACCTAAATTTTTAGGTTGACTAGAAAGCATTTAAGGTTTTCACGACGTATATTTTAATTTTCTTTACCATGTATTGGTGAAACGTTGAATGTGTTGGTAAAACCAGATGCCTACGAAAAAAAGGCGCACTTGCTAGCCTTTCATATACACCTTACCACGTGTTGGTGGCATGTAGGATGTGTTCTTTACAGAATGCACGCACTATACTAGTGTACTCTCTTTAACCAGTAATGTTTCACATTTTACATACCCCACTAGTAATGTTTAGAGTGGAGCCGCATGCACCTTCACGTTTCCAGAAATCGATGATATGAATGTAATTGTTTTCCAAATGATCAATAACGTTTACGATCCAGAAATCGATAATATGAATGTAATTTTTTTCCATATGATCATTAACATTTACGATCCAGTACCGTTGGCCCTATCTTCCTGTGCTGCAAAACCTAGAGAAAGAAATGTAAAAAAGAGAAATGACAATGTGCATTGTTCCAGTTTAAGTCTTCACTTTCATTATAGATTCAATTGATTTATGCCTCTTCAATTGATTTGTGAGCTATTTCTTTTTAAGACTTTACTCTTATTGTTTGATTAATTGAAATGATATATGTGGTCGTTTTAGGGTTTAGTCTCAATATACCAACCCTTAACCCTCATCATAGGATGTCATGAAGATTCAGATTCCAATTTATGCAGGACACTGAAAAGCGCCCAAGCCAAACTATTGTAGACTACGTAGATCCACTGTAGCTATGAGATAAAACTTTGAACATAAGGATTACTTGTTTAAATAGAGTTTTCTGAAGATAGGTTTCAATTTTGTGGATCACTGTTACGGGTAGCTAGAGTTTTTATGAAAATGGATTTCAAGTTTGTAGATCACTGTAGTAATAAACATTTCTAATTCATCAAAGATTTCAAATTGCCGAGCTACACTCGACTGGTGTGAATTGGCTTACATGCAAACCCTACCATCTTCCATAAATTCATAAATTGCTCAATGCTCTCTCAGCGTTCAAAACCCTTCCTTGTTTGTTGTGCTGTGGAATGAATGGCCAGGGTTTAAATTTAAATGACAATGTGAGAAAAAGTATGCCCATACAACCAGATCTTGAGGGTGAGAATGAATGGAGTCGACTGATTATCGTGCGTCATGGAAAAACCACTTCCAACGTGGACAGAAGCGGATTTTAAGAGCTAGCAGTAAATATTGATTGGCTTAGGTGAAGAAGAAACCAACGTGAAGAAAGCGCGAACCTTTTGCCGCCCAACCCAGGTTAGTCACCAATTAGATGTGCCCCGATTTTGATCAAATATGACATAAAATATTTCAAAACTTTAATAAATTAAAGTCAAAATGGTGATTATTCTGGCCTCTCTTCACGCCCGATTTTGATCAAATATCACATAAAAAATTTCAATATTAAAGTCAAAACGGTTATGTAATCAGTTTTCAAAATCTTATAAAACTGTAATTTCAACTATACAGATAGATTCTCTATAAACCTACGCTGTTGGAGATTCTCCATAAACCTACGCTATTAGAATTGTGATTTGAACAACAAAGTAGAGTATCCCTGACGACAGACTGGTGTTTTGGCTACCGTGGAGTATGGTGGACAACAAGATGGCATTTTGGCGGGTTGTCATTGCCTATCGATGTTCTTTGAAGTGGTTGTGCTAGTTATGCTCTCAGTTAAAATCTCCAACGAGAAAATCAGTGGAGCTACTCGTGGAATGTTAAGCCCTAATATTGGCTCATTACCCCATAATTGGGGCATATTATATTAGTAATTTTATTTTATTTATGTCGGCTTTAGGCCATTAGTTGTAATTATACCTCCTAGTCTCCTATATATACCAAGGAGACATTTTCATTTTGAATCATCTTGTACTTGAACATTTAAGTGGG
>ML780847.1:361994-399576 GCA_009831015.1 Picea engelmannii
CTCAAGGGGAGGGGCATGTTAAGCCCTAATATTGGCTCATTACCCCTTAATTGGGGCATATTATATTAGTAATGTTATTTTATTTATGTTGGCTTTAGGCCATTAGTTGTAATTATACCTCCTAGTCTCTTATATATACCAAGTAGACATTTTCATTTTGAATCGTCTTGTACTTGAACATTTAAGTGGAGTAAGAGGAGGTTGCCCCCTCTAAGAGGCTTATTATTTGAAATTATCTATTTTCCAAGGTGTTGAGTACTTTTTCTGAGGTTTTTCTATGCTATATTGGTATTTGGTTCTTAACATGGAACTTTACAAATTAGAAAAAAATGAATACCATCTTTCTAATTTAATCAACACTGCAATTTAATTACATGCTAGTTCTTCTGTTCCAACTGTATTTGTTCTTCTAGAAGTAGAATTTCCATAGCCACTGAACATATAACGACATATTATATGGGTTATTTAAAATGACTCTGAAAATTACATTTTCACCTGGAAAGTAAGAAATTCACAAGGGCATAGTTTTAGACCATTTTAGTATTTTTCAAAATTTTGGATTGCTTTAGACACCCTCAGAACCCTGGGAGTGGGAGAACTATAGCTTTGAAACTCTAACTTGTGGAACTATACTAGACTTCTCAATTTCTCAATTTAAATCATTTTTATCATATACCAGCATAGAACTATATTCCTTCCTTATCTTGGATGTTTCTTTACTCTAATTGATACCCATTGAGTAAACCAACCGTCCTCTAGACAACATTTGCTTCAGCTTTTCATGTTTATATTGAAAGTATTAGCTTCAATTTTTTAGTTATCGACAGTAAGCTTGTTCAATGTTCATGTCTCTTTCATAACTGCACAAAATGGAATGGACAAAATGTCCATTCCAACCATTTCCTAGATAGAAGTCATGTTGTTAGTAATATCATCCCGCAGACGCTAAATAAATTACAGTTGTTTAGCTGTACTTTTAAAGCTTTGAAACTTTTGATCAAGGAATCCAATTCCAAAGCTAGAAATAGTGTAGTTTGATCAAGGAATCCAATTCCGCAAGATGAGTAGATTTTCAAATGCAGAGAAACAATTAAAACAATATGAATGGACTTGCTCAGAAAGGAGAAAGAATAGTACGTACTATGATCAGTATTGGATATAGGATAATAATTTCAATCATCATCCTAACAACATTGGAATAAACACGGAAAATTTCAATTGTTGTATACATCTACGAAACCAAATATAAAATATTAACAATTTAACATATATCTTATGGTAGTTGTGCAAGTGTTACTTTCAGTTCTAATTATATTAAACATTGTAATTTTATTTATTTATGTGGTAATTATTTTTTTGAGTTATATAATTGTTAGTGAAATAATAGTTTTTTTTTTCTCAAAATGTATTTTTGTATATAAATAGATTCAACTTTCTATTAAAAAAACTCTTAAAGCTTAAATTATATAGATTTAACTTTAAATTATGTAAATTTAATAGCTGAAATCTAATATTCTAACATTCTGACAAAATTATAGTAATTCCCATTATTCAAGATTTTTATGTTTGTGAGGTATGCGGCTAGGAGGCGCCCACCTTCTTCCCCGTCGCCTCTTGATATTGCAGCGTTTCAATCGTTGATTACCTCATATACCAAGAATGCAAAGGCATTCCCCATCAAGATTCGTGAAGAAAATTGATGATATTCCCAAAGTTCCGATGCATTCCTCAAACTCCCATCAGTTTGTTTTGTGTTTGGCTGAAAATGGGTTGATCGGTTAGTTTATAGGTCTTTGGCCTTCTCCGCTAGCAATGGCTCAATGGTCAGATTTGAACTGGAGGAAATAAATCCAGGGACAAATGTCTTTAGTATTTTGTGGTAAGCTTTTTTCGTTTACCCTTTCCCTCCAAAGTTAAAGGAAGATCAACCAAAAGAAAGGGATCAGGAACAATGGCAACAACCAAAAAGAAAGAAAACATCAGGACGGGACCAAGGAGGGATCCCCCTATCTTCCTCTCCCAATAAAGGTAAAACTCTGAAAGGGGGATCGTGCGATAGAAAGTAGCAAAAAAAATATGCAGCTCTAGAAAATATTGAAGTTGAAACGATGGAATCTGAGGAGGATATAACATCACAAAATCATGCCCACCCAAAAGAGGAGATTGATCCCTTAGTAACTCAGAAAGAAACAAAAAATAGCAAGCATGGGGATCATATCCCTAGTAAAAATCCTACCCAAACTACCTCTAGTATCCTTGTGATTTTGGTCGAAGAAATTAAGGAGGAATCTAGGGAGGAATCGGAAATAGAAGTCTCATAGAATTCAAAGGTCAATAATGTTGGAAGGAGATCTAATTGCAATGGACGATAAAATGAGGCAGATAGATCTATAAAGATCTCGATATTCAAACCACTTTGGAAGAAGTATTCAATAAGGATGGAAAAAGTGGGAAGGCGCCCTCCACAATAGGGAAGAATCCATCCCAACCCTCTAAAAGGGGGGCTTACAAATCCACAAGTAAGTAATGAAATTAGTCTCCTCAAATTGTATAGGTTTGGGGCACAAAGATAAGAAAGAAGCAATGGGAAAGTTAATCCCAGTAGAAAAAACTAAAATTCTTTTAATACACGAGACTAAAATGAAAGGGAAATAAGTCCTACCTGAAATGCAACAATTATGCAACAACTATGGAGGACAAGCATAGGAGCATCAATTAGTGCAAGAGGAGCTTCAGGGGGCATAGGTACTCTCTAGAACCTAGAAATATTTCAATTGGACAGAAGTCATGAAGCAACACATTGGCTAATGGTCAAGTTTCTGCATCTTCCTTCAAGTAAGATCTTCCCTATCATAAATGTTTATATGCCCAATAATTATTGGGAAAAGGAAGAATGTTGGGAAACTCGTTTGGGTATAAGGGATACTGGGCTTCATCAGTAGTGTATTATTGTTGGTGATTTTAATACAACCAGGCATTTAAGTTAAAAAGGAGGAGGATATATTGTTGTAGATCCCTCTAGGGAAAATATGGAATATCTTGTCTCCACCTTGGATTTGTTTGATGTACAACCAAGCAAGGGTAAATTTTCCTCGAGTAATAAAAGAGAAGGTTAGAGACACATTGCTACTAATTTGGATTGTTTCCTCATTCATAGCCCTCTTTTGTCCCTTCTGAATGAGATTTCCTCTCTTATTACCCCCCTGGGGAAGCTCTGACCATCGCCCTATTTCTCTATCTTTCTCAAAGGGAGAAAATTTGGGGCCTATTCCATTTTGATCCAATCCCTTGTGGATGGAGTATTATGATTTTTTCCCTTTATACTCTTGTGCCTGGTGTTAGTGAGTGGTTGGATCTCCTGTTCACATTTGGGAGCAAAATCTTAAAAGGGTCAAAGCTGCTATCAAGGACTGGGTCAAGACCTTTGTTACCACCTCGCAAGTTGCGGTAGTGGAGTCCAAAATAAAGCTAGAGGAAATGAAAGACAACATGGATAGCAAGGAAGTAAATGAGAACTCTCTTCGTCGGGAATAAGTAGTGCTCCATAAATATGTAAAATCTCTTAAGGATGAGGAGATCATATGGAGGTTAAAATACAGATCATTGTGGCTTCAAGTTGGAGATAAAAATACAACTTTTTTTTCATAAGTAGGATAAGGTAAGGCAATGGAGGAAAATGGTTGAGGAAATAAAGTTACAATCGAGGAAAGTCATTTCATCTTTAGAGGAAATTGAAAAGGAAGCTTCTTCACAATTCAGAAACCTATACATAGATGAGGGAGAAGGAAGCAGTGAGTTGAGTGAACAATTTATCTCACACATTCCCACTCTAATTAAAGAAGAGGACAATTTGGAATTGAATAACATAGTGTCTGAAGAGGATATTTTTGTTTATATTAAACAATTTGATCTGAACAAAGCACCGGGCCCCAATGCTTTTATAATTCATTTATATGTAATATGTTGTTCTATCATAAAGTTTGATTTCATTCCAATGGTTCTCTAAGTTCATATATCCTATCAAATGGGAGACGCCACAAATTCATCATTTTTAGCATTGATCCCCAAAGAAAAAAATGCTTCGTCCTTTGGAAGATCTCTCCCCATATCTCTTTGTAATGTATCCTATAAAATAATGGCAAAGATTATTGCAAAGAGGTTGAATCCCATCCTATCTCATCTCATTCTTCCTAATCAAGGGGGTTTTGTTGAAAAGAGACAGATCTTGGATAATGTAATTATGGTTCACAAAGAGATTCATTCTAGCATCATGAATGGGGAAAAAGGTATGATTATCACAATTTATATGGAAAATGATTTTGATAGGGTTAAGCATAGTTTTTTACATTCAGTTCTGAGAAAATTTGGTTTTAATCAGTCATTTATATCTTGGATTGGTTAATGTATAAACATTCATTGAATAGCTCCATTGATTAATGGTAGACCAACCCCTTTATTCAAAGCCACTAGAGGTTTAAGGAAAGGTTGTTTTATTTCCCCTATGTTATATGTTCTTATGGTTGAAGCTTTAAATAGAAGGCTAGAACATGAACAAGGAACTAGAAGTATCCACGACCTTAGAATTGCTTGGGGTGTCAAGATAATAAATCATTCTCAGTTTGTTGATGACATCCTGTTGACAGGAGGTGCTTCAAAAACAATAGCTAGCCATTTCAAAATGGTTTTGGATCAATATACTTTGTTCTCAGGAGGATTATTTAACAAAACCAAAAGCCAAATATATGCTTGGAATATAAAGGTCAATATCTTGATGGGAATAGCCCATATTCTTCAATTCTCTTTCTTAGTTGATTGGAAATATTTCAAATATTTAGGAATTCCAATTAGTCTGAAATCAATTCTAGGGGAAGCATGGAAAATCATCCTGCAAAAAATAAAATATCAATTTGAAACATGGGGAGCAATGTGGTTGAACCTAGCAAGAAGAGTAGTGTTGGTTAAATTGGTCTTATCTTCATTTCTGATCTTTCAATTCTCAGCATTATTGGCCCTAGTTGGCATTAAGAAGGCTATGGTTCAGGTAATCCAAAAATTTCTGTGGAAAGGTGGCAAAGCCAATGAATAAAAAAATCATTTGGTAAATTGGAACATAGTATTCCCCCCAAGAGAAAATGGATGGCTAGGAGTCCGAGACCCATAAATGGTCAACATTGCACTGGGGGGGATTTTTCTTTGGATATTGGTGACGAGTGATAATGATTGGTGGAAAAGATCCATTTTTCAAAAGTACCTCTCAAGGGAACGAAGAAGAAGTCTCGATTCCATCCCAGATAGGCAATCAGGCTCACATATTTGGAAATTTATCAGGGCCTCTCTCCCCTTTTTTCAAGAGTATCTCATATGGATCCCCGAGAATGGAAAGAATATCAACCTTTGGGCTGATCATTTTTCTGGATCAGATCTATTAAGAGAAGATCTAGCCCTGGTGCCTCTTCGACAATGTATTTCAATCCAATGAAAATCTCCCCTATATGATATCTCAAACTGACATCCTAATGGAATTTGGAAAGGGTGGAATCTATGAAATTTACATCATCATCTCATTCATATTTCTTGGTATTTTCTTCTTATTCTCAATGACGCAACTCTGACATATCATCAATAGCAGGATAGTAGGGGATGTGAAAAGACGGGTTATTCAGTGAAGGAGGGTTACAAGAACTTGATCATAAGACTCTCACAGCCAAAAAAATAAAACAATGTATGGAAAAATGTTTGGCATAGTGATGGGATTCAAAAAGTCAATATTTTTTGTTGGCAGTTATCCCAAGGAAAACTATTAACATGAGAAAATTTGACCAAACGAGGATTTAAGGGTCTATTCAGATGTGAATTATGTAGGCAAGCACTAGAATCGACTCAACATCTCTTTCTGGAGTATGATTATTCCAAGAGGTTTGGAAACTGGTGTATTTGGAATTAAATCACAAAATATCATGGCCCTCATCGTGCAGGATTTTGGTTGGGAAATGGGGATATGCATATCAAGGAACCTTCTTCAGAAAGTCATTTTTTTAACGTGCCTGGAAGGCATCCTCAAAGTATGTGTGCTGGAAAATATGGTTGTCTAGGAATAAAGCCATTTAAAAAAATAAATTCCTTCATCCATCATCTGTTGTTGCCCGACGCCCATGCTTTGGGTGAAATGATAAAGTATTTGAACACTAAAAGTGTTAGAGTGGAAGAAATTCAAAAGTTAGAGTCGGAGGAGGAATTATGGATGGATAAACTAAATATCAAAGTTACCCTTTCCACTAAAATCTCACAAACATCATTCTGGAATCTTCGGGTATCACCCCAGGAATTTGGTAAATGACTCTCATCTCAATCAAGATTTACTTCATGTTTTGGCAGGGCATCAAAAGGAAACCCTCGGGAGGCAGGTGCGAGGTGGGGGGGGGGGGGGGGNTGGGCGTCTGCTGGAAACTAGGTAATACAATCAAACAATATTGCAGAAGCTTATGAAGTTTAGCAAGGGGTGCAATTAGTCCAACAAATTTAGATTAGCCATCTTAATATAGTGGGGGAATCTAAAAATAGCATTTGATACCTTGCCACTGGATTCTTTTAAAGGATACTAAGCTAAATTGTATCATCAATAGGATCAGGTTGTCCTTGTCCAAAACATATGTTCATTCTTTTCACATCCTCAGAGAAAATAATAAGGAAGCTGATAAAATGGTTAACAAATCTATTGGCTTGGCCCCTGGTTCCTTGCGAATCCAAGGGAAATTGAGTATTGCATCCCCTACCTAATCAAAGGGGATAGGATAAGGAATGGGGCCCTTTGGGTCAACATAATGATTCAAAGGATGGTTACACATGAAAATTTCATGCATAAGTTACCCTCTCGTCTTCGCAATCACTTGCACATTGGGTTGGATCACGTCAAGGTTATTTGGCTCATGGAGAAGGACTGTCAGTCTTCATTCTCGATAATGTTGATGACACAGATATGGGATTTCGCTTGTGAAAGATGTATTAGGAAATGTGGTAAATTAAATAATGTAGTATGCCTCGAGCCTAATCTCGTCTCTTGTTTGATAGATTTGCTTACAGATGGAATGGAAGAAATGATGGGAAGTTATCCATAGAAGTTGGAAGTAAAGGCCACAAAGTCAATTTTGTTTTCTTAGGTACATGGGATGGCTTATCAGTTTGATGATTCATGCATTCATAACTTTAGGTTAGAAATTATGGTTTCTCAATATGGGCTTGTAGTTGTAATCTTCAATTGGGTGGAGAATATCCTGGTTATAAGGTTGGGAATATTTTGTGAGGGGAAAATTACGTCGTATCAGGGTGATATTCTAGTGTGTATTCATCCCGAGGGTCCTCTGGTGTGTCTTAATCTGAACTAGACAGGACCTCCAGTCCTTAAGCAAGGAGGATTTCAAGAGTGCTTCTTTATCTTCAGACACTAGAATTATTCATGGCCATTGGGTGGTATTTTGGGGAGCTAGCAGTTTGATGGAATTCTGGTAAGTGGAACAATATTGCATATGATTATAGTTGGTTTCAAGCATTTCTCAGTTTGGATAGAAATTTGTTTTCTTCCTTGGCCTGGAAGTATTTGGGGAATTTGTTGAGATAGACTCGGGGAGAGAATTTGGTCTCCTTTTCTTTGGAAAATTGTGGGGAAAATGGGCAGTCTTATAGTGCGAAGTAAGTTCAATGGTGGATTTAAGCCTCCACTTTGGTCCATGTTTGAATCTCTTAGACATGATGAAAAGAAAGGAAGTTAATCAGGGAAGTTCAACAAGGGCAAAGGAGACTGTGGAAGATAATTTCACAACTGCTCAAAATTGTCACTCAAAGTAGATGTGCACAACCCAAAAATATCCTTTTCTCTT
This sequence comes from Picea engelmannii, assembly GCA_009831015.1. NCBI lineage: Eukaryota > Viridiplantae > Streptophyta > Pinopsida > Pinales > Pinaceae > Picea > Picea engelmannii. The sequence goes on from ML780847.1 coordinate 369,869, forward strand.
GAAACTTTGGCTCAACATAGAGCATTAATTGGATAGCTTCAAGAGGAGGTAGATTATCTGCGAAGGCATGGGGAATCTCTGTAGAGGAAATTGGATAAGAGGGAGATCATTTCATAATATTCTGCTCAGGATAGGGACTCAATAGGATCTTGCAGACATGAATCAAAGAAGTTGAGGATGTTTCTTGATCTAAACCTTGCAGTGACGCCTTCAGTTGAAGAAGGAATGAAAAAAGAAGAGATCTAGAATGTCTACTTTCTAGTATAGAAATGTATTGTTTTTTTGTATGTATTCTGAGTGTTTATAACCGGATATATTTAGTGCAATGTAGCAATACTATTAGACATCTTTGGTCTTGTAAGAGTAGCAAGAAGATTTGGACTTTGGTTGAAGCATTGGAAGAGGATTTTTACTGTTTCTACCCACCCATCTTTATTGTACTCAACAACCCTAGTCACACCCTTTTTAATGAATACAATTCTCAGTTTCAATGAAAAAAACAAAACAATCTCACAAAATTGATTGAAAAATATTTCCAAAATTAATTAAAAACATAAAAAAATTAGTAATGCCATTCATAACCAACACTATACTTTCAATAAGAATAAATTATCAACATTTTGGAAGAATGGTCTACGATGTGGGCTACTTTGCCAAAAATGTATGTATTCATGTGACTATGAGCACAACTATGTTAATGATTATTTACTATGACTAGGAACATTTTTTCCACTCGATTATTTACTATGACTAAGGAACATTTTTTCCACTCGAAAATCATATTGTATTTTGGAATTTTGAATCATTTTGGAGGACATAAAAGCAATGGAATAATTTTGAATAATAAGGAAGAACTTAGTGAATATTTAAAAGATAGTATTGATGAGGTCTAACCCCTACATAACCAATATATATAAGTTTAATGATAATTATGCATGTAAGAAGCAAAGAATAAGCCTTTTTCTCACTCCATTGTCCATGTCTTGAAACCTAAAAAGCTTTCGTATTGTAAATTCACATAAATCAGAGTGAATTGAAAATTGCCCATTGATAATAACAAAAGTCATTAGAATCAAGAAAGGAAACATTACATTACATCTTTTTGGAGCGCGTAAAGTATACAGAAGTATACATACCCTAATTGCCCATTGATAATAACAAAAGCCATTATTTGAACTTGTGACCTCTTAAGAGGAAATACATGTTCTTAACCATTAGGCCCACTTAGGCTGTATAATGTCAACAAAGTCCCATTTCTTTGTTATTTTCAATGAAACTTATAATATGGGTGATAATAATAATAAAACATTATTAATTATCTAAATTATTTTGTAAATCATAAAATAAAAATAAAAATAATACAAATAAATTATATTGTATAATTAAAATTAATATTTAAATTTGCATTCATTATTGTTCATCACAAAAAAAATTAATTTTACATATTATTTAAAAAACCATCTTTACTTGAATGGCTATCAATATCATATTTAGTCTAAATTTACAAAATATTACTTAAAAAGGGGCAAAAAGAAATATTGGATGTTGAAAATAATCACAATGAATATTCACAAAAGGAATCATCTAGTTCTAATAATTAGTATATTAAAAAAAACACTTATAATTCAATATTAATCAATTTATCAAATATACAAAAATAGTTTTTATAATAATTAAAAAACAAATAGTAAATATTGTTAGAATATGATGGATGTGCTCGTTTAACCATAGACAATATAGCAATATTGTCACCCAACCATAGGCCGAATCCACCCTTGAGCACCTTAACCTTGACAGAGAATTATTCTGGAACAAAACCCTAGATAGGATAGCCAAACAAAGGTGGCGCACATTTTTCCAAGGATAGAGCACCAAGCAAGAGTGACAAGCGCTGATCAGAGAGTCCAAACCATAACCAAGAGAGAGTCCAAGCCAAAAACCAAAATCTTCTAGTTGCAGTAGCTGCAACAACAACTCTCCTCCAAACTTGTGCACAAACTGACTAACTGCAGTGCGCACAAGTGTTGCTTCTGCAGTTCTGAGAATACTGGCCAGAATGAAGACTGGTCTCATGTATTTATACTATTTCTGGTAGACTGCCTAGGCCGACTTGTCATTATGGGTACTAATTATTTAGTATATAACATTTCCTTTAACCAACTTCTTCTCTTGGAGGCTAATAACCTAATACAAGTCATTCTCATGTGTCGACTTGTCTTCTAGGGTTATTAACCAATTAATTAGGGTTTCTTCTTACTTCCCAGAATATTATATTCTCGTCAGGTTTACATGTGGAGGTAAATACCTCCCACAACTACCATAATATCAACACTCCCTCCTAGATAGGGAGGTATTGAAGGTAATGGTATTGAGCACAAACATACCATTCACCCGGTAGAATCAACATAGTCGTATAGACTAACTCATGATTAGATCATGAGCACCATCATCACTACTAGTGTCATCAGGTCCATCATCTCTCGAAACCATACTTCATCTGAGTAATTAGACATGATGTTGGATAAGTCATTCACTCTAAAGAGTGACATAAGAGCCATTCTTCTAATTCGGACATATGTCCTAGAAGAATAAATTTCCTGGACCATTTTTTGTCTCAGGAATCTCTGTCCATTGATCATCCATCCAATTGATAATTATTTCCAACACTGCTGATAGTTTTCAAGGCAATCAGAATAATTTCATTCAATAGAACACCACTGTGTCTATCCATAGTAGTACACAACTACAATCAAGTGGTACACTGCCACACCAAATAGCACACAGATACTTGATCAGTGACATATGGTCACAATCAGTGGAACACATCCACCACAGTAGTATACATCTATTGTCTGGAGACATATAGTATCCATAACAATCATATCATCTGATATCAACCTGCACAAAAAACATTGTTATGATATAAACTGAATCATCTAGGCCATTCTTCCACTCACATCTATGAGATCTGGAAGAGCATCTGCCCTTAGAAGGTAAAACATCAATGATGAGATATCTGGACTATTATTCTCAAGCAAGGAAGAATAACTATTCTGATTTCTGAGCTTGGACCATTCACCTATCTGGGCCAATCCTCAAGCACTAAACAAAGTGAAACCTGGAGAGAATGAGTCTGCCCTAGGGAATCCCTGTCCCTGATTCCTGAACCTGGACCATTCACTTATCTAGGCCATTCCTCTGGCACTAAACAAAGTGCAACCTAGAGAGAATGAATCTTCCCTAGGGAAAGACTGTCCGAACCATTTCCTAAGGAAATGACTGTCCTGCACCAACCTCCAAAATGGACCATTATTCTAAACTGCTCACAACTATGAGATTCGAAAGAATGATTGTATGAGGAGGTGGACCAGTCTTCTTGACCACTACTAAGAGTGACCTTCAAGAAGAGAGACTATCCTAGACCATTACCCCACACTGGCCACAAGGGGAATCGTTGTCTATGGTACATCAACAATCCATCGAACCATTTTCATTACGAAAATGACCGTTTGATTTGGACCATTTTACGAACTGGAAAATGCCTGTCCGTTAGAAATCTCAAACCACTTTCCGAACTGGAAATGAACTGCTCATCCTAGACCATTTTTTGAACTTGAAAAATGGTTGTCCATAAATCAATAATACATTAGTGCTCCCTCCCAACGTGGGAATCACCTCTTCTTTTTCAATAAGGAAGTAGTCTCCACAGGCTCCATCTTGAGTATGCAAACCCTTTCATCTTAGATAGAGGATTTACCAAAATGCCTTCTTATCTTCTCATCTGTGGAGATATGTATTGGAGAACCACTTTCTCTTTTTTGGACTTCATCACAGAGAATGTAATACTTGATCTCAATGTACTTCGATCTTTCTGGAACATTGGTTTTCTCTGAAGACTTCATATAGCTCTGATCATTATATTATATCATAGTTGGATTCAACTCTTTTGTTTCCTGCTAGCTCATAATATCATGGCAAGGCTCAAACTGGAACATATCCATGTGGAAATTTCTATGTCATCATGAGAGTTTGTCATGGATTAGCAATCCATCATATTGGACTTCTGAGTAACCATTTTGATTTTTATCATAGAAGGTTTTCACCACGCTTCTGTTGTGCATGAGAGGCTCTCCACCAAGTTGTCTTCTTCCATTTGCATACAAAGGTCTCTTCCTGGTATACCTCAAAGCCTTGAGGTTGTTCTACATACGTTATTTGTTCAATTATTTTGGTGAACAGTCATTGCATTCATCTAATGTAAACTCCAACCCATGGATATTGTGGATGATATAATGACTCATGAAGAGGTATGTCTAGTTTACTGGAACAAGCAATAATCATACTCTTCTCCCTCCATCTGGGATAACCTCTAGTTCTTTATATTGCAATGCTTACATTCATAAGTCTTCCATACACTGTTCTTCATCACAAATTTTATTTCCTCTAGTTGATTGCTTTTAGTGAGTTTAGATCAGGTTGGTAGTCTTGTGATTATCAATACAATTACTGGTTGTTCTAGCTTTTCTTTCTCTCTTGGAATCTTCATGTTCTTCCTCATGTTTCTCCTTAGCTCTTGGGTCCATGGAGTTTTCTATAGATTCCATGCTTTGAAGATTTCGACTTCTTCCTTTCATCATAGGATGATGGATGTGGATGGACAACCAAGGATACTTTAAGTCTTCTTTTTGAAGAAGACTTCTTCTAAAGTCAAAATGAACACGTATTGTTTTCCATGGTTGCCACCATTGATGGGAACATGGATAGATACTTCATCATCTTCAATGGATCATATTGTTTAGGATTATCTCCCTCCTAATCCTTGCTTTATGCATGAATGCATGCTATTCTTTTGGAATTATATAACTGGCTCCCTCCATCTAACAGAGTCCATGCTTCTATCTCCATCCTTATTACCTTCTGCAAAGTGTCATAAGTCTTTTTCCAATTTCCTCTTGATTGCTGACTTCTTTCTGTCTTTACTTCTTCTGGGTTTCTTCTAGATTGATTTTGATTTCGACTTATCTTGCAGTTGTTACTTATGTAATAACTTCCACATGAATTGTTACCGGGGTTTGTTGATGTACTTCATCCTTTCATGTCTATTTCCTGATTTGTAGTCATTGTGATAGCAACCCTTATCTTGTTGTTCTTCCATAGGTATAGTTTCTCTTTGAACATATTATCTTCTAAGAAATAGATATGAAATATATGTACAAAAAACATGGTATGTACAAGAACTATGAAGAGTATTGTTACCTTGTCTTAGAAGAAGAAGTTTTTTTTGTCCTGCTTGACTTTATTTGAGGGTTCCCTTTCTTTGGCAACTGATGCTTTGTGTGTTTCCTTCCTTTTCTTTAAATTGGGACAATGATTCTTGTAGTGAACATATTTTTGACAATTGAAGCATTGTATTTTTGACATATCTTTCTCTTGATTTGGTTTCTTCTTGGAGCCAAACTCATTTTTATTCCTGAAATTATTGAACTTTGTTGTGAAGTCTTGATCATTGTATTTCTTTTGGGGTTTCTCTTTTGCACTGATCCTTGATTCTTCTTGTGCACAACAAGTCCAAATTTCTTCAAATGTAGGATACTCCTTCTTTGTGTTCATGCTTGCAGCAAATGCATCACATGTCTTGGGAAGACCATTGAGTACTATATTTACCAGTTCCTTCTTTGAAATGATCTCGACAATAGCTTGTAGTTGATATATCAAATGAGATATTCTTACAAAGTATGATGTTATGATGTCATCATCATTCAGTTTCATGTCACAGAGCTCATTCTTTAGACTCATTACCTGTCCAATGTTTCTGACTGAGAAGAGGTTTATTAGGGCATCATACATCTTCTCAAATGAATCAATATGGGAGATGTAGGGTATCAAGTGGTATTTTATAGAATCCACTATGATACTCATGGCATTGATGTCATTGTCTTTGAACTTCTCCATAATTGCAACGTTCTGCGGTTCCTTCTCTTTTCCTTCTTCAAACTTTGGTTCCAAAAGATTTCCTTTCACGATATCCAACACTTTATTCTTGGCAAGGATGAGATCAATCCTTGTCTTCCATGATCTGAAGTTAGAATACCCTTCTAACTTGTTTTTTGACTTCATAGAGTAAGTCATGGCTATTTTGACTTGGTCAACCCTAGATTTGACCAAAAACTCAAACTTGACGTCTTAGCTTGCTGAGAGTACCAAGAGGTGCGCTAGGCTAGGGTACACTAGTCTATCCGTAAATTAGGTCAATCCCTTCACTTAAGGTGCCTCAAAAAGAGGGTTAGGGTTTCGTTGCTGCAATAAAAACTGGCTGCAACTGCAACTGAGCAAATCCTCCCAATCTATCTTCTAGCAATTACATCGTCTGAAGATAGTGTGGACCAATAACCTATTAGAATATGATGGTTTTTCTTTTTTAACCATAGAAAATATAGAAATATTGGCACCCAACCATAGGCCAAAGCCACCCCCGAGCACCTTAACCTTGACAGAGAATCATTTCGGAAGAAAACCCTAGAGAGGATTGCCAAACTGAAGATTTTAGGTCCTATCAAGCTTGCCTACTGGGTATGTCTTTGACCACAGTTAGGCTCTAAGTTTCAATTGTTATGTAAAATGTTTGTTGTTGTTTTAAGACAACCAATAGTTCAAGAACTTCTTGCTGATTTGTTATGGTTGTATTTGCAATTTTAGGTGCTCTAGAATGTAGTTTTAGTAACCAGAAGTTAGCACATGCATAATAAAATAAATACAACAAACCTAAAGATCTTTACAACTGAAAATAAGTATATCTAAAAGACAAACACATGCATTTTTGGTCAACGTGACCCTATATATATATGAGGAAAGAAAAAGGTTGAATACAGCTAGTACAAAATATAGAGCAACTTGATACAATAACTTGTTCTAAGCTGAAACGCAAGTCCAAAACCTCCAGGTGCTCCCTAGGAAGGTGCGCCCCACATACAAGATTTCAAATCCACTGAAATTGCTCCAACTGCAAAATGTGATCTTAGATCTAGAAACCCCTCCATGGGAATGAATCTCTCCTGGATGGCCTTGCTCTACAACTAATATCATTGCAATATCATGGCTAGAATTCCTCCCACAACTGATATGCCCAATCTGGCAAGTGTGCCCTCCACAGGTGTGAAATCTCTCCACTAAATAAACAAGGCTAGATGTTGGTAGCCTCCCTCCATGAAAGCTAGTGCCCAAGCTCAAGCAACCTCATGCAACAAACCTCATGCTCATCCTCCAAGTCTTCCTCTCACAATGATAAAATGAAGAATGAATGCCTCCTTCACCCTTTGTGCCCTTCTTAGATATCCAAAAGGAAACTTAAGATATGAATGATGGAGATCATCTCATATCCCATCTAATCGATGGTTGAGATCTCCCCAAAAATATCTAAGTCAATAAACCACGTTGGGTTAAGTTTCCTATGTCAACTCTATGTCTCCAATTCACCCACTTTGTGAATTAATAGTCATTTGAGGCATAAATGACTAAGTTTCACTTTTGACTTAAAACTCCTAAGTCAAAGTGAAATTAGACAAAAGTACAAGGTGCAAAGTGTATATTCCATCCCACATGTGCTAAGGAGAGCACAAGCACATGGGGAACACCTCCCAAGGTACAAAACTCAACACTTCCTCTTATCGAGGAAGGTGTTCCTAACCAAGCCCATCTTGTCTCTCAAGTAGGCATGTTTTCCCCATGGCAGGGCCTTAGTGAGAATATCTGCAATCTAGTCATCTGTCAATACATACTACAACTGAATTACCCCTCTCTGAACCCAATCATGAATGAAGTGGTACCTGATCTCAATATGCTTTGACATGTCATGAAACACTGGATTCTAAGAGCTTTTTATGCAAGTATGATTATCACAGTGAATGACAATCGGTGGCATCTACTGACCAAACAAACCAACTAGCATCTTATGAAGACAAATGGCCTCGCAACTAGCTTGATTGGACGCCATATAATTTTCCTCGGATGAACTCAAAGCAACTGACTTCTCCTTCTGGCTGAACTAGGAAACAAGACCTGACCCCAAAATGAAGCAACACCCTGAGGTGATTTTCCTGTCAACAACACATCCTTCCCAGTATGAATCTGTGTAGCCAACCAAACTCACTCCATCTCCTCTAACATAGTCTAGTTCATAGTCCACTATCCCAGCAATATATCTCAAGATGTGTTTTTCCCCAACCATGTGAACACTCCTGGGCTCAACCATGTACTGACTGAGAGTGTTCACGACAAAACAAATATATGGTATGGTGTTAACTAGATACATGAGTGAACCAATCAACTACCTTTATACTATGGAATCCACCAACTAACTATATGAAGCACTAAGCTTATTCCAGTTGGTGATCATAGGTGTAGACATGGATCTGCAGTGATCCATCTAAAACCTACTCAAAATATATGTTACATACTTCCACTGCTCGAGAAATATGTGACCCTCCTCTTGCCATACCTCCATACCCAGAAAGTAGTGCATCAATCCGTTATCACTCATCTCAAACTCTGATGCAAGTCCCATCTTGCATTCATCTATGAGATCCTCGGCTCCAGTAATGAATAAATCATCCACATACAAAATGAGAATGAGCGTGTCCTCCCCCCTAATGATGAAATAGAGGTTTGGATCAACATCACTCTTCTCGAAGCCCATATAAATAAAATAAGTATCAATGCATTAATACTAAGCTCGGGGAGCTTGCTTTAGACCATATAGTGCCTTCCTCAAAAGAAACACGTGAGTCTCCCTGTCACTCACCTCAAACCCCTGTGGCTACTCTATGTACACCTCCTCCTCAATAAAGCCATTCCAAAATGTGGTCTTCACATCCATCTGGTGAATGCTCCAACCCATCTCTGGTGTTATGGAAATGATAGTCCTGATAGAAGTGTATCTCACAACTGGTGCGAAAGTCTCGTCATAATCGACTCCCTCAATTTGTGAGAAGCCTCATGCCACAAAATGGGCCTTGTGTTTCTCAATGCTACCATATGCAACAATATTGGTCTTGTACAACCACCTAGAAGTCACAACTAACTTCTCCACTGGCCTCAGAACCACATCCCAGACATCATTGTGCATAATGGAGTTATACTCCTCTACCATGGCCTCTCGCCAGACCTGATGGTCCACTGCCCACAAAAATTTTTGTGTCTCAGTATCCCTAATACTCGTCACAAGTGACAAATATGCTCCCAATTTGACTGGTGGCCTTCTCTCTCTGATCTGTCTCTTGGGATCCCCTACATTCTCTCTGGCCTCCTTCAGGGTCTCCTGAAACCATCTAGGTCTCATCTTCCCTGAAGTGGTCAATGGAGAAGTAAGGTCTCTCTGCCCAGGAGTGACTGCCTCAAGACTCGTCTCAACACTCTGAGATCCCGAAGTCTGTGCTCCCTCTGAATTCTGTGCCCCATCTGACTGAACTTGCTTTGAATGTGACCCTGAAGCTGTGCATGGTGACCCTGTCACCCTTGATACTGGTTTACCTGTAGTTTGATGCTGTGCTCCCTCTAAGACTTCAATCGACACCTCTTCATCATCCTCAACTCCCACTAAATAGAATCCCCTATTGGGTTGTGGGGTATAGATTTTTCCTCCTCTCTGAGGGGACATGAGAGAAATTCAAGCACCCAAAGATCCTGATGTGCTCGACATCGACCCTCCTATGAGTGAAGGCCTCCTCAGGAGTCATCTTCCCCAATATCATGTGGGGGCTCTTGTTCTATAGGTAAACTGCAGTAGCACATACCTCTGCCCATAAGTACACAGGAAAACTCTGATCATGCAGCATGGATCTCACTGCACCGTTAATGGCCTAGTTCTTCCTCTCAACAACCTCGTTCTGCTGGGGGTTGTAGGGTATGGTCATCTATCTTCTAATGCCATGTTGGGCACATAATTCTACAAACTATCTCGAGGAATACTCTCCCCTGATATCTGACCGCAAGACTTTGATCCTCTTTCTTGATTGGTTCTCCATAAGAGCTCTGAACTCTTGGAACCGTGTGAAGACCTCACTCTTGTCCTTCAAGAAATAGATGCAAGTCTTCCTCGAGTAGTCATTAATAAATGTGAGATAGTACTCACAACCACTAAAGGACCTCCGAGTCATGGTCCCACACATGTCTATGTGTACTAAATCCAGTATGCCAACTGACCTGGTGTCACTGCTAGGGAACGATGCCTTGGTAAACTTACCAAGTGCACACCCTCTGCAAACATCTTGATTCTCTATGTTGATCTATGGCACTCCATCCACAACCTCTCTTAGTCCTCCAAGAGTTCCATGATGTAGGTGGGCCATCCTGCGATGCCATAACTCACATAAATGTCTATTGTTGGCATTACTTGCTACTAATGCATGAAGTGGCTGAAAAATCAATCTGAACAGTTTCCCATCCCTGACTCCAATCACTTGTCCTGAGGCAAATGAAGACCCTCGGGGATGAATGAGTACCTCGGTGCCTCTGAATGTCACCTCAAGACCTCTATCCTGGAGGGTGGAAGCTGAAATCAAATTCTTCTTCAACCTAGGGACATAAAGAACATCCATGAATGATATAGGTGGCAAGCTATCTCTTCGAAAGGTAACTATGTCAATCCCAACAACTCTGACCAATGTGTCATCTCCAAGAGAAATCTCTGTCTTGACCTTGGTGTCTCTGAGATTATAAATATGCTCTCGAACTCCAATCATATGGCTCGAAGCCCCATTGTCAATATACCAAATACTGGGTGTCATCTCAACTGAAGTGAATCATATGAGGAAAGCACACTCTCTCTGAAACTATGTCTAAAAATATGTTGCCTCTGTTGTAGCTATGGTACCACCCTTCTTCTTCTTCCTATTCGGTCATTGTCCAAAATAGTGCCCAAACTTCTTACAAACAAATCACTTCAATTTTCTCATATCTCTCCTCTGACCACTGCCCTGACCATGTTGGAAAACTGAGAGGGGGGGGGGGGCTGAATCATTTTTTACCGTGCTTAAACAATTATTCTTATTTTAAACTCTTTGCAGAGAACTTAATGACAATCACAATAATTCAGGGAGGTAAGAAATAGAACATTTGACATCAGTCACACATATGAAATATACAGAGACAGATATTTCCTCAGGAAACCCATAAAGGGTAAAAACCTCTTCTTCTTGGTATGATAAGTAATCTTTAAATTCTGTACATTATCATACATATGAGATCCAACTCATTGTGAGGCTACAACCTCTGTTTTGCAAGCTACAACTTGCTGAGAGCACCAACTCTCTATTTTCTCTAGCACCTACTAGAAGGAAGCACCAACTCCCTGGTTTCTCTATCACCCACTAGAAGGAAGCACCAACTCCCTGGTTTCTCTAGCACCCACTAGAAGGAAGCACCAACTCCCTGGTTTCTCTAGAATCCACTAGAAGGAAGCAACAACTCCCTAAGTGTTCAAGCACCAACTAGATGGAAGCACCAACTTCCAGTCACACAGGCACCAACCTATAAAACAGAGAACAATAGTTCTCCCTTGCACCACCCTGCCACCCTAGTTTCTCTGGCTGCAACTATATGGAAGCTACAACTCCCTATGTTCAAGCACTCACTTGAACCTCTGAGGACAATAGTCCTCCCTAGCACCTCCCTACCACCCTGAAATATAAATTTTTCTATATATAAATTTATCACAGTGATACAATATTTATCAATGGCTTACCAGTCTCATCACTACTCTGCTACATTGCTCTGCTCTACATGCATCAGTGTCTTCCTACACCCCCATCCTTACGCTTTATGTTATTCTTCCTTTTATGCTCTATGTGCCATGTCCCTTCTATGCACCATTCCTCTTCTGTGCATTTCAGCTGCTGCACTCTCCCTCCTTCTACACACCTGAATCACTCTCAACAACACCTAATCTCTTCTCTGTTCTACGTTTTTATTCCCTATGTGCATCTTCTGCATCCTCTATTCACAATGCTTCTGCATGCTCTCCCCATGTTGAGTGCTCTTCCTGATCATCATTGCAACTCTTTAGCTTCTCTGGCGGTTAAACCCATGCGTCCATCATCACTGGGTGTTATGCCAAGATTCCTTATCCTCTCCAGCAGTCGAGACTCTTCGTCTTCTCTGTCACAGTCGAGCTCATTCCCTCTGTTGCAGTTCCAAGCTCCAACAGTCTTACATCTGTCAATAGCCTCTATGAACAGTCTTCATTCCAATGGAATATGCCTCGAGACTCTTCATCTTCTTTGGTGATCACCCTGAAGTCTCTTCGAGTCCTCTGGAAGAAACCATCAGTCATTTCTAGTAGTTACACTGTGAACCTCCAAGAAAACACATCAACAACTAAATCGCCAACCATCCAAGAGTTATGATTCAGTTCTGCTAACTGAATTGTAACTGATAGATTAACTGTGAAGAGCAACATTATCCCTTTGATTAGATTTCCAAGTATCCAACACTGTTGGATTACAAGCACATGGTCTCGTGTTGATTTCACCATTTCTCATTTCGGCATTTTGACATTCCTGTGGTGAAGAGTCTCGACTCTTGATGTTACGATCACCGAAAAGGAGCTTAACTTGGTGCTAGCTCCTCCCTCTCACATGATCACTGATGGTGATCACAACCTACACCAAAACGTGTTTTCGCATTTCGTCATTTCAACATTTCAACATTCTTGTGGTGAAGAGTCTCGACTCTTCATGTTACGATCGCCGAAAAGGAGTTTAGCTTGGTGCTAGCTCCTCCCTCTCACATGACCACTGACGGTGACCACAACCTACACCAAAAGGTGTTTTTCGCATTTCGGCATTTCGCGATTTCGCATGTCGCAAATTCCTGTTGCGAGGCATCTCGACTCTCCAAGTCGTGATCTCCGAAATGGAGTTTAGTTGTTATCACCTTCCTCCAACTCTCGACGATGTGACCACAACCTATGACCACTCGCTAATCATTTGAGCACTTCGCTCTTCAGATCAATGGTCCACGATCCGAGGTGATCAGACGACTATCCTTTGCCCCAGAACTTCAGCTTTCGGGACTTTGGGGGAGATTTGATGCTAAAACTCCTGAAACTAAATTCTTGGAATGACATCACTCGATGACATGTCATGATCCGTGTGTCTGCCACGTGTCACTCAGAATTGTGATTTCCAGGTTCCTGAAATGACAAATCAACTTGACACTTGTACTTATATGATTGCGCCACGTGTCCTTTCTGACGTAGGCTGCCACCTGTCCTTGCTAACATGGTTTTCCACATTCACCTCCTGGGTCTGACGGCCCAGATTTGTCCTTGATCCAATGACTAGGTTTATTTCGCGATTTTGCATATCGCGAGTTCAAGAGGTTAGGGAGCCCCGTTCCTTTGATCTTTTATTTCCCGATCTGTGAAACTCTGAAATGGAGTCTTTTTTGATGTGCCTATTTTTGGATTTTGGGGTTTGCTACTTCAAAGGTTAAAGTTCCTTTGATCTTTGATTTCCCCGTCTGCAAAACTCTGAAATGGAGTCTTTTTTGATGTGCCTGTTTCAGGATTTCGACGTTTCGCATTTCACAACTTCGAGACTCCTGTGATGAAGAGTCTCGACTCTTGACTCCTCTAACTCTTGGTATCCAAAACTCCGAAATGGAGTCAGATCAATGGTCCACAATCTCCCTTTGATCAACGACTCAAATTAAGTTGTGGTTTCGCATTTCGCGATTTCGTCATTCTTGTCGTGAGTGTTCTTGACACCTCCAACTCCCAATATCCAAAACTCCAAAATGGAGTCAGATCAACGGTCCACGATCTCCCTTTGATCAACGACTCAGATTAAGTCGTGGTTTCACATTTCGCGATTTTGACATTCTTGTCATGAGTGTCCTAGACACCTCCAACTCTCAATATCAAAAACTTTGAAATGGAGATTAAGTCGTGGTTTCACATTTCACGATTTTCTGCTGTGAGTTGCTTCCTTGACTCCTGGAGTTTATGCTTCTGAATGGGATCCAACGATCACTTGTTGAACTTGCCATTGCCATGCCATTATCCTTGTGCTGCTAGTCGTGATCTTTTCCATCAATGACAAGCACGCATACTCTGCACTATCTCTTCTGATCTTATCGAGCTTGCCTTGCATCATCTTCCCAAAATACTTCTGGTGCCCGCCTGACACATTCTTCCTATACTCAAGCCATCTTCGTTGTTGTACTTTCCATCAATGACAAGAATACACTGCTTATAAAACATGCCAACAATATCCCCCTTTGGCATTGATGGCAACAAAGGCACCCAAACTCTTTTCTCCCCTTTTGACATCAATGTCAAAGAAAACACGCTCCCCCTGAGCTGTTGTAGTATTTTTATGAGGTATTAGATATTAAACCAACACAAACTCCCCCTAACAGGATGGACTCTCTTATTTGAGGCCTGCAGAATATTTGTATCTAAACCAGAGTCTTCTCCTTCTGATTCTTGGACCTGTTCATCTTCAGCTTCCATTGTATCCTCTGTAGAATACTCAATATTGCTCATCTCTCTTACTAGGACTCCTTCATCAACCTTTTCTTGTCATAACTGGATGACTCCCCCTGTCATTGTTCTCTCTACTTCTGACTGCTTTCCCCCTTTGTTCCTAAAAGGTTAGCTTTCCCTAACAAGGTTTTTGCTCTTGTTATCTCTATAGGATGTCATGGATATCATTTTGTAAAACAAAATGTTGTTGCTGAGGATGTTGTTGTCCTATTGAAACACTACGTAATTGTAGCTCGTACTTTTCAAACAACCCTTGGATCTACCCATTGATTCTCATCAATTTCTATTGCTGCAAATTCATTTTTCTTCCATGATTCTTACAACCCAAGGCTTTTATGACCATATACATCACAAGAGAAAAACACTACAGACATTCTCACATCTGCTTTTCCTTTTTACAAATGGAGGACCTGTATCAGGTTTCTTAGGAGCATTGATTTATACCTTGTTGAGTCCAATACCAGATTTGTCATTTGGTGATCTCTGACTATCTAAGAGCTTATCCAGGGTCATGGAGTTGTTTAAGAACTTGCTTTGGGTGTTTGACTTCTCAACCTTCAAAACTTCAGCTTCCATCTTATGACATGATTCTTCTTCTACTTCTTCCATGGGATAGATGCTAACTTAACATTCTTTTATTGTATTTGTGTCTTCTTCTTTACTTGCAGGGGAGGATTCAATATCAACATCATTAATTTTCCTTATGCCTTTATTCACCACTTGTCATGAGTTTACATTTACCTTACACTCTTTGGACATGAACACCTCTTCACTGCCCCTGCCACCCTTTTGACTTGTATTGAGCAAATTATGTTTCAGACCATCCACAAGTAGAACGTACTGGGAATCTCCTTTGACATTACTCAAACTCACCATCCCTCTATCCTTGATTTTACCTGGTTCATCATTTTCAAGGATCACCTTTCCTCTTTTGCTTTTACTTATTGACATAAGCTTATCCTTGTCTCCAGTCATGTGCTTGGAACATCCACTGTCTATATTCCCAGAAGCCTTTTGTTTTTGAGTTGATAGTGCTAGACCACCTTTTTCACTATCTTTCCTTTTCCATGTGCTGGCCTTTCTATCTAAGAACTTTATCCTTGGATCTACTTTGTAATTCTTCAGATGGCAGTTTGCAGCTTTGTGGCCAAAGTTGTGACAGTTATAGCATTCAATCTCATTGTTCAATAGGTCAAAGTTATTGTTGCAGTGTTGTCTACTCATTGACTGTTTATTATTTCTCGACCTCCTCAGTTGCATGTCTCTAGACTTAATTTGGCAATTTTCAATCTGTGATGATTTGTTACGTGGCTATATCATTCTTTGTTGTGGAAGATATTTATTCCTTGGAAATCTTAATTTCTCATGTCTAAGTCTTAAGGAACAATTTATAGCTTTGTGACCAAAGTTAGAATAGTAGAAACAATATCCATAGAAAAATTCTTTGTACCTAGAAAATGGTTGTCTTCTTTGAGCAAATCGATTTCTTCCATGCTGATGATTTCTTTAGCAGGGAGTGTATTATTTCCTTGTTCTACAGATTCAGTTCTGGCACCTTTTTCTTTACTCCTCCTGGGAAGTTGATTATCTTCCTTTGTTTCTACAAGTCTGTTGTCGTCATTGGTTGTAGATTTGACAAACTTGATGAGTTCTTTGTTTCTTGGCTAACCACTACTTGATACCTCTTCATAACCCAAACCAGTTTTCAACTTTGAATTCCTTTACTGATTCAGAATAGTGGCTAATCCTCCTGAGGCTTTGATACTTGATAGATTTTGATGATACAAGGCTTGAAACTTCTCCAACTCTTTCCTTGTTTTCACTACTTATTCTTCTAGGGCTTCAGATCTTGCCTTCTTTTCTGATAACTCTTGTTTCAGAATGTCCTCTATTTTCTTTGCCTCTTCTAATTCCACTTTTAGCAGGGAAAAGTCTTCATTAGGTTTTTTAGTGCCTTTCTTGAACTATATCATCAATTGTTTTTGCTTTCTCTTCTTAAGTCTGAGTCTATCAATCTCTTCCAAAGCGTTGATCAACTCTCTTAGCATTGATCAACTCTCTTTCCAAGTCAACCACAACTTCTTCATCATTATCATCACTGCCTGTGCTTTTATTATCATAATCCTCTTTGGCCATAAGGATGAAGTCATTTACCTTACCTTATCTTCACAGGAAGAGTCATCATTGTTTACACATAAACTTTTCTTTCTATCAAATCTTTTGGATTTGTACTTCTCTTCACCTTCAGAGTTTTGGTCCTTCTTTTTGTGTGGACACTTATTTGCAAAGTGACCTATCTTACCACAGTTAAAACATTTGAGGGGAAGCTTGCCTTGATATTTTCCCGATCCTTTCTTTAACGTTCTCACAAATTTTGCCTCAATATCATCTAAATCTGAATCAGTATCCTTGTCTGCTTTAAAAGATGCTTCTCTAGTAATGGATTTATCTTTGTTGATTCTCATTTCATATGTAGTTAAAGTTCCTAGGAGTTGATCAATGGACAAAGTTTTAAGATCATTTAGTTCTTCTATTACAGAGACTTTTGGATTAAATTTATCAAGCAAAGATCTTAAAATCTTTTGAACTAAAATTGATTCTTCAATATTCTCACCAAGACCCTTCATGGCATTCACAAGTTCTTCAACTCTTAAAAAATACTTTCTAACTGTTTCATCTTCATTCATCTTTAGTTGTTCAAACTTCAACCTAAATGTTTGAAGTTTGGCATCTTTTACTTTCTCATTTCCTTCATAGCTGCTAATAAGTTTCTCCCACATTTCTTTGGTAGTTTGAAGATGCATCACCTTTACAAACTCAGCTTCTGCAAGTCCATTCAAGATAGATTTAATTCCCTTAGCATTAAAGATAAATTCTAACTAATCATCCTTGGAAGATAGCACAACAGGCTTTATGTATCCAGTCTCTACTGCATCCCAAACATCAACACCCAAGGCCATTAGGATTGTTCTCATTCTAACCTTCCAGAAGGAAAAATTTATTCCATCAAATAGAGGAGGCTTAGTGGCTGAAGTCCCTTCATGACTTGTCATGTTGAAGCTTACAGATCTATCTTTAGATAAAAAGAACTGGCTCTGATACCAATTGTTGGACAACTGAGAGAGGGGGGGGGGTGAATCAGTTGTTACCATGCTTAAACAATTATGCTTATTTTAAACTCTTTGCAGAGCACTTAATGGCAATCACAATAATGCAGGGAGGTAAGCAATAGAAAATTCAACATTAGTCACACATATGAAATATACAAAGATAGATATTTCCTGTTGAAACCCATAAAGGGTAAAAACCTCTTCTTCTTGGTATGATAAGTAATCTTTACATTCTGTACATTATCATACATATGAGCTCCAACTCATTGTGAAGCTACAACATCTGTTTTGCAAGCTGCAACTTGCTGAGAGCACCAATTCTCTGTTTTCTCTAGCACCTACTAGAAGGAAGCACCACCTCCCTGGTTTCTCTAGCACCCACTAGAAGGAAGCACCAACTCCCTGGTTTCTCTAGCACCCACTAGAAGGAAGAACCAACTCCTTGGTTTCTCTAGCACCCACTAGAAGGAAGAAACAACTCCCTAAGTCTTCCAGCACAAACTGGATGGAAGCACCAACTTCCAGTCACACAGGCACCAACCTGTAAAACAGAGAACAATCACCCTGCCACCCTGGTTTCTCTAGCTGCAACCAGATGGAAGCTACAAGTCCCTATGTTCAAGCACCCACTTGAACCTCTGAGGACAACAATCCTCCCTAGCACCTCCCTACCACCCTGAAATATAAAGTTTTCTATATATAAATTTATCACAGTGATACAATATTTATCAATGGCTTACTGGTCTCATCACTGTTCTGCTACACTGCTCTGCTCTACCTGCATCAATGTCTTCCTACACCCCCATCCTTACGCTTTATGTTCTTCTACCTTTTATGATTTATGCACCATGTCCCTTCAATGAACCATTCCTCCTCTATGCATTTCAGCTGCTGCACTCTCCCTCCTTCTACACACTTGAATCACTCTCAACAACACCCAATCTCTTCTCTGTTCTGCGTTTTTATTCCCTATGTGCATCTTCTGCATCCTCTATTCACAATGCTTCTGCATGCTCTCCCCATGTCGAGTGCTCTGCCTGATCATCATTGAAACTCTTTAGATTCTTTGGTGGTTAAACCCATGTGTCCATCATCATTGGGTGTTATGTCGAGATTCCTTAGCCTCTCCAGTAGTTGAGACTCTTCATCTTCTCTGTCATAGTTGAGCTCATTCCCTCTATTGCAGTTCCAGGCTCCAACGGTCTTACATCTGTCAATAACCTCTATGAACATTCTTCATGCCACTGGAAGATGCCTCAAGACTCTTCATCTTCTCTGGCGATCACCCTGAAGTCTCTTCGAGTCCTCTAACAGAAACCATCCGTCATTTCTAGCAGTTACACTGTGAATCTCCAAGAAAACGCATCAGCAACTGAATCACCAACCGTCCAAGAGTTATGATTCAGTTCTGCTAACTGAATCGTAACTGATCGATTAAATGTGAAGAGCAACAATAGCCCTTCTATCAAATTTCCAAGTATCCAACACCATTGGATTACAAGCATAGGGTCTTGCGTTGATTTTTCCATTTCACATTTCAACATTTCAACATTCCTGTGGTGAAGAGTCTCGACTCTTCATGTTACAATCACCGAAAAGGAGCTTAACTTGGTGCTAGCTCCTCCCTCTCACATGACCACTAACGGTGACCACAACCTACACCAAAAAGTTTTTTCACATTTCGGCATTCCTGTGGTGAAGAGTCTCGACTCTTCATGTTACGATCGCTGAAAAGGAGCTTAGCTTGGTGTTAGCTCCTCCCTCTCACATGACCACTGACGGTGACCACAGCCTACACCAAAAGGTGTTTTTCTCATTTCGGCATTTCACGATTTCGCATGTCATGAATTCCTGTTGCGAGGCATCTCGACTCTCCAAGTCATGATCTCCGAAATGGAGTTTAGTTGTTAGCGCCTTTATCCAACTCTCAACGATGTGACCAGAGCCTATGACCACTCGCTAATCATTTGATCACTTCTCTCTTTAGATCAACGGTCCACGATCCGTGGTGATCATACGACTATCCTCCGCCCAGGAACTTAAAATTTCGAGACTTTGGGGGAGAGTTGATGCTAAAACTGCCGAAACTAAATTCCTGGAATGACGTCACTTGATGATGTGTCGTGATCCACGTGTTTGCCATGTGTCACTCAGAATTGTGATTTCCAGGTTTCTGAAATGCCAAATCAACTTGACACTTTTCCTTATATGATTGTGCCATGTGTCTTTTCTGATGTAGGTTGCCACCTGTCCTTGCTGACATGGTCTGCCACATTCACCTCCTGGGTCTAACGACCCAGATTTTTCCTTGATCCATTGACTAGGATTATTTCATGATTTTTCATATCGCGAGTTCGAGAGGTTAGGGAATCCCGTTCCTTTGATATTTGATTTCCCGGTCTGCGAAACTCCGAAATGGAGTCTTTGTTGATGTGTCTGTTTCGGGATTTAGAGGTTTGCTACTTCAAAGGTTAAAGTTCCTTTGATCTTTGATTTCTCGGTCTGCAAAACTCCAAAATGGATTCTTTGTTGATGTGCTTGTTTCGAGATTTCAGCGTTTTGCATTTCGTAACTTCGGGACTCCTGTGATGAAGAGTCTGGACTCTTGACTCCTCCAAATCTTGGTATCCAAAACTATGAAATGGAGTCAGATCAACGGTCCACAATCTCCCTTTGATCAACAACTCAGATTAAGTCATGTTTTCACATTTCGCGATTTCGTCATTCTTGTCGTGAGTGTTCTTGACACCTCCAACTCCCAGTATCCAAAACTCTGAAATGGAGTCAGATCAACGGTCCACGATCTCCCTTTGATTAACGACTCAGATTAAGTCATGGTTTCACATTTCACGATTTCGACATTCTTGTCGTGAGTGTCCTAGACACCTCCAACTCCTGGTATCTGAAACTCTGAAATGGAGATTAAGTTGTGGTTTCACATTTCACGATTTTCTGCCGTGAGTTGCTTCCTTGACTCCTGGAGTTTACGCTTCTGAATGGGATCCAACGATCACTTGTTGAACTTGCCATTTCCATTCCATTATCCCTGCACTGTTGGTCGTGATCTTTGCCATCAATGACAAACACGCATACTCTGCACTGTCTCTTCTAATCTTATCGAGCTTGCTTTGTTGTGTCTTCCCAAAATACTTCTGGTGCCTGCCTGGCACATTCTTCCTGTACTTAAGCCATCATCATTGTTGTACTTGCCATCATTGACAAGAATACACTGCCTGTAAAAGATGCCAATAGACCATTGTTTCTCTCTCCTCCTCCAATCCCCTGTGGTGGGGCCCCAAACTTGGGACCCTACCGACCCCCACGACCGACCTTATTCTTTCCCTTTGTCCAAAGAGCAAGATCCTCCTCATCGTGAACAATTTGTTGTTGTTGTTGCTGTCGATGTCTAGAAGCCTCAGCTGCTAGCTTAATATCCTCTTGGACGAAGTCACTGTTACACATTATTTTCTTCATACCTATGATCGTTAATGATGTAAACCTATCTGTTGCCTTCAAAGGAGTCAGTGGCTTGAATTCCTGAAGAAAGAAGGGAGAAGAACTTTTACTGAGAGAAGTTGTATTTTCCTTTGTAAAAACCCTATTAAAGAGGATTTCCGCAGGCTTCTCTATACATAGGGTGAGGAAATGCATGATTTCCGCAGGCTGTACTAAAGCTAGGCTACACTATATCTAGGGTGCGAAAATGCCTGATTTTAGTAGGCTGCACTATATCTAGGGTGCGAAAATTCTTGTATGTGGGAAAAACGATAGTCTTCTTGATGCTTCTAGAAGGAGAATATTCTATGGTGAGGCGGCCTTCGAACAGTTTGGAGCTTACTTGATTTCATAATTTAGTGGGATCATCCTAACCTCCTCACCTTATCCTCTTCAGCTTATGAAAGGAGAGGAGCTCTCATGGAGAAAGTTAGCTTTATTGTGTTGGAAAGTTCTTGAGTCTTTAAGATTGGAAATTTGTCTTGAGATTGTTAGCTTGGTTAGATTGGCTTTGGGCTTTGCTTTGTCAGGATAGATTGTGATTACTATCATATCCATGGTCTTAGAATCCATGGAGCAAGAAGTGTGTGGGAAGCAAGGAACTATTGGAAGGAACCTAACAACATCAAGGCATCTGGTTGTATCTTTCTTCCACATTCTTTAATACAGATATAATTTTCTTTCCTATATGAATGTTATTTGTTCATATTGTATGATTCCTTGATCACATACACAGTTTCATATCAAATAGACTCTATTATTCTTGCCTTCGTTGGCTTGTGTTTATTTGCAGATATTTCTCCATAAGCCTCGTGATGGAGCTTAAATTGCATTGGTGAAGTCAGATCTTTGATATTTAAAAGGTATGTTCTAGATACATTTCTCATTTGATAATTGAGATCTAAGGAAAGAGTAGTGTATTGTCTTGTTTTGTTCTAGTTTCATAGTGAATCTAGGGGGATTGATTTGTGTCTGAACTTAACAATTAGCCTGATAACAAAATTGGCAAATCCACTGGGGACAAATTGTTTTCCAAGTTTGTCTTGATTTCTTTCTTTGATTTCTTGGGTTCTATTTTCTGAGTCACTGGGAGATCCATCTTAACTCTTTGACTATTTAAATTCATTGGAAAACCTTCATACTTTTTATTTTTTCCATTTTTTATTTGATTTCCGCACCATGCTTTGAGGAACAATGCAGTGATATAGGATCGCCACACCCTGCCTATTTAGACTTGTTCATAATTTCCGCATCCTACCCATATCTAGCTCACGGAAACCTAGAATTTCTACACTATATTGGTTCTTTGGCCTATGGAAATCAGGGATTTCTTCACTGTGTTAATCTGACAGCCTGTGGCGATTGTGAAATTTTTTATTTTTGATAGTTTTTCCTTACCTAGATCTTGGATTTGGTTTTGGGGTGAATTGTTGGGTTTGATTATGATCTTTTTACAATCTGCTTGATAGTTATTGAGCTTCTTTTAGCCATATTTGCTTTGTTTTCTTTTGAAAGATTTGGTGTCTTGCTTTGAGTGTCTTTCAGTTACAAAGCATTATTTTTTCTTTAGAATTGTTTGGTGAAATAACTTTTTCTTTTATTGGATAGTTTGTGTTAAAAGATAAAATTTGTTTGGGTTGCTTTGTTTTATAGAGATTTGCTATTGCTTTTATCTATCTTTGAAACAAAAACAAAAAAAATAAAATTGATTTCTTGCTTTATATTAGATTGGGGGCATCCTTGCATTTGAAGTAGCGAAATTGCATGATTTTTGGTGTTTTTGGTCTTGAATGCTAAAAAAAAATTCCCCCTCATTGTCAGGGGAGGGCAAGAATCATGTATTGGTGTATAGTATCTTTTGCTCAGTTCTTGAATATCTTGATGTTGATGAGTTTAATAAAATTTTGGGACATTGTGCATATGGAAATGATAAACGTTTTCTCCTTCTCGTAATATAGCTTTCATCGAAGTGAAATATTTGCATTCTCATTTCTTTGCATTGTTTAGAGTCGGTGAAAACATCATTTAGTCCATGGCATCTTCATTTTGAGTAACAACAACCTTAAAATAAAGCACTTATAAAAAATGATTAGACATTTTTATACTTTCTAGTAGAAAACCTACATTAGATTAGTTGTAGGGATTTGGAATAGGTGTCAAAGATAACTTTCCAAAGCTGCAAACAAACATAGAATCTTGCATTAGGGAGTGGTGAAATCCACTTGCTATATTCTGTCCTGGGAAGCCCTTCTCACACAAGGGTCAAATCTGAGGTCTCATTGAGACTGGCAGAGTTACTCACCCTACTTTGTTGGTCTTGGTGTAGAGATTAGGCGTATTATGGGGGTTGCTTGAAAGGTATACCCACAATGATGAGTGGAAGCCTTTCAAGTTGATTTCGGGCGAGATACCCTTCCCTTGCGTGTGGATCAGACTGTCGATTGTTTCCCCAGGCATCATTGTTGTAGTCGGTAACCTTAGTGGCCTATCTCTCTAACACGAGGTGACTGTGGAGGGGCAAGTCTTCACAGTAACTAGAATCAACATTGGCCAAAATCACTCAGGCTCCTTGGAGAGTATACCCACATTTATGTGTGGGAGATTGCACCAAGGCATAAGTCTGTTAAGCAGGTTGTCAACGTAACTTTTCCACTTGCTCTATCCCAACCCCTTCTTACATTGTTCCTGCGACATTGGATTTCATCACCAACTAGTGTGTTCATTGTGAGAAGGTTTTGTTTTCTTGCTTACTTACTAGATTTTTAGCGTGTGTTGTTTTTTTTCCCTAGTAGACTCTAGGTTTGATATTTTTTTTTATGGCGTCATTTCCCGGAATGACCGATGAAGGAACCCCTGTTCCAAGGGAACCTTTTTTTTTTTCCTTCTTATGGAAACATTGGTCCCCCTCACATCGCTACTTTGATCCTTCCAGGACTCACAATTGGATTATCAGTATGGTTGTTTTCCACTCAGGAAATCCCGAATGCAGTTAGTGCTTCAGTTGTAAGAACTTTCCCCCACGAGCATCAACCTCATGTTGATCCTTCGCCTTCTTCACTAGTAGGATCTTGTTTGCCTTCTTCACTTGCAAGGTATTATTCCATTTCATCTTCTTCACCAAGTGAAAGCTCTAAAGCTAGTAACTCAATGGATAAGAAGAAAAAGAAAAGGAATATTAAGAAGAAGAGAAATAAACAAGGGTCTAAGATTCCAACCACTGCCAGACATGTTGGAAAACAACCAGTTACTGTTAATCATGCTGGGAGTGTTGATGATGTCAATATTACCCAAACAACTCGTCATCTCAAGTACCCTTGTAGGATTTGTAAGGGTAGCCATCTTCTTAAAGATTTCCCTGGTCTATCCAAGGTTATAGAAGCATGGTCTACACAACTTCGCCAACCCATGTCATCAACCTATGAACAACATGTTGGTGACCTCCCGTCAACTAGTCAAGATACAGTTGGGAAAAAAGAAAAGTAGAGTCAAGTTTTCGTGCATGATATGCAAAGGGAGTCATCTAACTCACTTTTTCCCTTGTATGGACGAAGCCTTGAAATTACTGGAAGACATGAGTGTTTCACAACCTCAGCTTACAACTGCTTATCGAAATCTTACTCTCGACCCACCTG
Source organism: Picea engelmannii (assembly GCA_009831015.1). Classification (NCBI taxonomy): domain Eukaryota; kingdom Viridiplantae; phylum Streptophyta; class Pinopsida; order Pinales; family Pinaceae; genus Picea; species Picea engelmannii. Next base: position 394,648 of record ML780847.1, read on the forward strand.
TAGTTGATGGAATGATCAATCCCTTCCCTTCATCGGTCAGTACAGTTGATCATGTAGTCAATCTGGTCACATACTTAGTTGAACCAGTTGACAAAGTGGTTGATCTGATCCCATCCTCGGTTGATCCTACTCTCCCATTAGAGAGTGAAACCAAAGTGGTCAATCTGATCCCATCCCCGGTCGATCCCACTCTCCTGTTAGAGAGTGTAACCCAAGTGGTCGATCCGATCCCATCCTCGATCGATCCCACTCTCCCATTAGAGAGTGAAACCCAATTGGTCAATCCCTTTCCACCTGTCGATCCCATTCTCCCCTTGGAGAATGAAACCCAAGTGGTCAATCTGATCTCATCATTGGTTGATCCTACTCTCTTGCTAGAGAGTAAACCTGATGTTTCCCACGTTTTTCTTGTTTATATAGAATCTACTGTGCTAGGGGGATTTCCTCCTTCTCCCGTAGAACCCCTTCCAAGTAATGAGACCATACCTTTTTAATTGGGGTATGCTAACTGGACCTCGTCTTCCCTCTCACATTCCTTTCAAGATTACAGTACAAGTTTGTGGTTAGGACCTTCCTCAGACGTTGATAGATGAAGGTTTTTCCATTAGTATTTTGTCCTCTCTTTCTTGGAAAACTTCAGGTTATCCTCAACTTGTGCCAGTTACCCAGACTTTGTTCACTTTTAACAAAAGAACCAACCACCCTTTAGGGATCCTTCCCCAGTTTCTCGTAACTTTGGGAGGGAAAACTATCTTTATTGATGTCATGGTAGTCCAAGACCCCTTAGATTTTGATTTACTCCTTGGGCGAGATTATGGATATGCTATGAGAGCTATTGTGTCCACTTTTTTTCATGTGATATCTTTCCTGCACGATGGAAGAATGGTGACTATTGATCAACTTTCATTTTTTGGCCCTGACTTGACCACCAACTCAATGAACTCCCTAAAAAGTTCGTATATGCATACGGTATCGCCCTTGTCACAGTTCAATTATGTGTCATTGTCTCCCATGCCTTTAGTTGTCGATGTAGATAAGTCTCTCACTATAAGCTCACTCCCTTGTGACTTGGATCCGATAGTTGACATGGTAATCTCTTCGGTAGGGATATTGGAGCCTGATCTTCTTACCCCTATCGCGACCTTCGACATGTGTTCCTTCCAGAGTGTGTTTCTTCCGTCAAGTGAATATCTCTTGGAGGCCATGACCGAGGTTTGTCCCTTGACATGGTGTCCTTCCAGAGATTTTTCCTCTTGGAATCCATGATCAAGAAGAGAGATGAGCATGGTTTCCTGATTTCAAGCTCATTAAAAAATGAAACCAACTTTGAGCATGGTTTTCTTCTTTCAAGCTCGTTAAAAAATGAAGCCAGCTATGAGGATAGTTTTGCATCTCTGTGGAAACCTCGTTAAAAAATGAAACAGAGGTTACGAGCATAGTTATTATTTCTGTGTCAAGCTCGTTAAACAATGAAACATAGGTCTAGGGATTGAACTTGGATTCTCGAGCATAGTTCTTGTTCCTGTGTCAAGCTCGTTCAAAAATGAAACAAATTGTTCCCCCTCTTTGTTTAAGTCAAGTCCTTCGTAGTATTTGAAGCTTCATTTCATTCTCCTTTATAGTTGGATGAAATGAAGCTTAGGGGGCATTTTCTTCTAGCCTCTGGACTTCATGCTGAAGTTGAGCTGCCAGTTTCTTAAGCTAGGGGCTAACTACCAACCATGCATGTGTTATGCATTGGGAAGTTTGGGAAGTTCAAGCATAGTTTTGTATGGTTCAAGCTTGTGTAAAACTGAAACCACCTACCTCAAGCATACTTTTCTCTGGTTCAATCTTGTGTAAAAACGAAACCAGGTCTAAGCATAGTTTTGTTTAGTTTTCAAGCTTGTGTAAAAATAAAATCTATCCCAAGCATGGTTTTGTTTTGTTTTAAAGCTTGCATAAAAATGAAAACAATCCTGAGCTTAGTCTTTGTTCTTTCTCATGCTTGTAAATACATGAGAATAAGTTACCAAGCTTAGTCTTTGTTCTTTCTCATGCTTGTAAATACATGAGAATAAGTTACCGAGCTTAGTCTTTGTTCTTTCTCATGATCGTAAATCAATAAGAATGTAACCGAGTAAACTTTTATCACTTTTTTGGACTTGTAAATTTTATACAAAAAAGGAACCCTCTGGAGTTCCATTTAAGCTCTTTTCAGACTCTCTAAACATGAAAATATTTCCGAGCGACCTTGTTCTTTCCACGCTCGTAAAAGTATTTGAATAAAATGTCGGATGAGCGGTAGGTTATCTGTTTTTCAGTCTCGTCAGACTAACTTACGAAAAAAGAACTTTTGGAGTTTTATTTAAGTGTTTTTCAAACTCTCTAAACATGAAAAACCCATGAGTTTTCTTTCTTTGGACTCGTTAAACAAACATTGAAAGGACCATATTGGACCGAACCACTCCTTCCTAGGTTTTGTTAAATATACTCTGAAGGACTCATCTGAAGGATGATATTACATTTCAAGCATATGTTATCCTCCTCAAGCTTGTGTAAAAATAAAGAGGTACTCTCCAAAAATGGTGGGGGGGGGGGGAATTGGGAAAGAAATATATCTAAACATGTATTCTATGGAAGAGTCACTTTTGAACATGACACCCTTTCACTCGCTTTGTGTTTAGGTTGGAAAATCCACTTGTCTCTTGATCATACTCCTTTATAAGATTGCAAATTGGTCTGTGATCCCTGTTGTTGAGTCAGTGTTTCCAAGACAATTGTTGTGTCATCAATATGTTCAAAGAGAAAGTTCAACCCGGAAAGCCTTTTATTGCATCGACTATTTCTGCAGTCCTTAAGCCTTCTATTACATTGGCCATCCCTGAGTCAGTCCTGAATTACTTGTTACTCTTATCTACATCAAATCTTGTTACATGTTTCGTGTCTTTGATGGGGGATACATTAAGGCCCTCCTATGATGAGTCTTTTTCTGTCGACTTAAACTCATTATCCAGGAATTAGACTTAGAAACTAATTGGTACCTTGGAACTTGCATGCCTCAATGGAAGGTTTCTTCGCTTTTGACAATGGGTTTTCATTATTGACCCCTGATCATGAGATTCCACCAAGTGTTCGACTTCATCTCATTAATTCACACTCGTTGGATTGTACTAGTGTACCTTAGGAGTCATTAACATTAAGGGTGATTTCCCTCACACTTTTTAATGGTATACACTAATGACCAGTAATCAAGTGGTTTCTACCATGTTCGACTTCAACACATGTATTCACATGGTTAGATTCATACTATAGAGTGGCGGAGATGAAGACCCTGGATCTTTTCTGACAGATTCAGGTTGCGTTGGAGTATATTCAGTTTGTACAGTTGCATAGATCCACATTGTATGTCTCGTGGCTATGTTCAAATTTGAGTCTTTAACACATAGATCCACAGTGTATTTTTGGTGGCTATGTTCAGATTTGATTCATAATGGCATGGATCCACAGTGTATGTTTGTTGGCCATGACTTATATTACTTGACATGGATCTTTGCATGTCATAATTATGCTTTGAGTTACTTGTATTCTGAGTATGGGAATGCCTACCTCAATGATGATATATTATTGTATTGTATTTCCTTATTTGTTGGCAGGTTTCTGACCAATGTGTTCATTGTTCCCTACACACACTCAACAAAATATTTTAGCTATCACTCTGTTATAACTTCATACTTTGGGGGTCTCTCTGTTACACATTATTTTCATCATCCCTATGATTGTTAATGATGTAAACCTATCTGTTGCCTTCAAAGGGGTAAGTGGCTTGAATTCCTGAAGAAAGAAAGGAGAAGAACTTGTATTTTCCTTTGTAAAAACCCTATTAAAGAGGATTTCCACAGGCTTCTCTATACATAGGGTTCGGAAATGCCTGATTTCTGCAGGCTGTAATGAAGCTGTTGGAAATACTAAAACAACTGAGAGGGGGGGTGAATCAGTTGTTTATAAGCTTAAACAATTTTATACCTTTTAAATAATTATAAAGAATTCTTCTTGTGTCATCAAGCAACATACAACATATGGACAGTAAGAGTAACGATCATCAGTCACAGATAAAATACACACAGAGACAGATTTTCACGAGGAAACCCATAAAGGGAGAAAACCTCTTCTTCTTCGAAATGATAGGCAGTCTTTTCCAGTTTTGTACATCATTTACAATTGAGCACCAACTCAATGTGAGGATGCTACCTCTATTTTACAAGCTACAACTTGCTGAGAGCACCAACTCTCTGTTTTCTCTAGCACCCACTATAAGGAAGCACCAACTCCCTGGTTTCTTTAGCACCAACTAGAAGGAAGCACCAACTCCCTGGTTTCTCTAGCACCAACTAGAAGGAAGCTACAACTCCCTATGTTCAAGCACCCACTTGAACCTCTGAGGACAACAGTCCTCCCGAGCACCTCCCAACCTCCCTAAAATATTAATGATTAAATACACATTCAACTTTACAGATAAAACAATTCTTACTAGTCTTTCTTCGTTCTATTACTCTGGTCTTTTGTTCACTATTCTGCTACTCTTCTCTTATTCAACAAGTCTTCTCTGTATCATATTTTCTGTCATTCTGCTCTGCATCTTTTCTGTCTATCATGTTGCTCTTCTTCTGTTCTAGCTCTGCACAGTTCCTTCACATCTTGCTATGCCTCTTTCATCTTCTTTTTCTTACTGTTTTCTCATTTTTCATTCAGAACCATCAACCCGGTTCAGTCTGGTTCCCTATTCTTTATACACACGAACATGACAGTTTAACTTCCCAAATCCTTAGGCAAAAACACGACAACTGTCTAAGCAACTGAATCGTCAAATGAAACGCTAACTATTCGTCATCATTAGTCCGTTTTACTAACAGAATTCATACTCCGTCGTTAACTGTGAGAGAGAACAGT
>ML780847.1:406377-438266 GCA_009831015.1 Picea engelmannii
ACCCAAGGCCATTAAGTATGTTCTCATTCTAATCTTCCAGAAGGCAAAATTTGTTCCATCAAACAGAGGGGGCTTAGAAGCTGAAGTCCCTTCATGACTCGTCATATTTAAGCTTACAGATCTACCTTTAAATAAAAGGAACCTGCTCTGATACCAATTGTTGGAAATAGTAAAACAACTGAGAGGGGGGGTGAATCAGTTGTTTATAAGCTTAAACAATTTTATACCTTTTAAATAATTATAAATAATTCTTCTTGTGTCATCAAGCAACATACAACATATGGACAGTAAGAGTAACGATCATCAGTCACACATAAAATACACACAGAGACATATTTTCACGAGGAAACCCATAAAGGGAGAAAACCTCTTCTTCTTCGAAATGATAGGCAGTCTTTTCCAGTTATGTACATCATTTACAATTGAGCACCAACTCAATGTGAGGATGCTACCTCTGTTTTACAAGCTGCAACTTGCTGAGAGCACCAACTCTCTGTTTTCTTTAGCACCCACTAGAAGGAAGCACCAACTCCCTGGTTTCTCTAGCACCAACTAGAAGGAAGCACCAACTCCCTGGTTTCTCTAGCACCAACTAGAAGGAAGCTACAAATCCCTGTGTTCAAGCACCCACTTGAACCTCTGAGGACAATAGTCCTCCCGAGCACCTCCCAACCTCCCTAAAATATTAATGATTAAATACACATTCAACTTTACAGATAAAACAGTTCTTACCAGTCTTTCTTCGTTCTATTACTCTGGTCTTCTGTTCACTATTCTGCTACTCTTCTCTTATTCAACAGGTCTTCTCTGTATCATATTTTCTATCATTCTGCTCTGCATCTGTTATGTCTATCATGTTGCTCTTCTTCTGCTCTAGCTCTGCACAGTTCCTTCACATCTTGCTATGCCTATTTCATCTTCTTTTTCTTACTGCTTTCTCATTTTTCATTCAGAACCATCAACCCGGTTCAGTCTGGTTCCCTATTCTTTATACACACGAACATGACAGTTTAACTTCCCAAATCCTTAGGCAAAAACATGACAACTATCTAAGCAACTGAATCGTCAAATGAAACGCTAACTATTCGTCATCATTAGTTCGTTTTACTAACAGAATTCATACTCCGTCGTTAACTGTGAGAGAGAACAGTGATCCTCCGATCAGGATTTGATCCAACGGTTCAGATCAAATCGGGATTTCACCCATCGCGATTTTGGCATTTGTGATGTCAAAAATCACAAGTCCTTCGGACTCGCAATTCTCCGATTCCGGATGGCTCCTTTCCACTCACTAGCCCTGCTGGCTATAGGCCCATATGACCATCAGCACATGACCTCGGTCAAACCTTGCATCGGGTTTTCGGCATTTAACATGTCATCATACACATGCCTGTAGAATCCTCGATCCCCGATTCTCCGATGATGGAGATCAACGATCCACATCACTTCTAGCTCGACGGCTCAAATTAGATTTCGCGATTTGCACATTGCGATTACTCCCACTTCTCTTTGTATTTTAAAGGTCGTGCAACTTATCTTTGATCCGATGATGATCGGGTCTAGTGCTTGAATCCAACGATCACTGAGTCATCTCCTCAACCATAATTGTACTCGCACTCCATGCAGAGATTCAATGGTCCAGGTTATTCTTATCCAACGGCTGTGATTACTTCGCGAAATCGCATTTCGCGATTTTGGAGTTCTTGATGCATTGTATTCTTGACATATCAAAGTCCCGATTGTTGATGCCTTTGCTGACGTCACACGTGATTTGGCATGTGTTGGATTCTGCCACGTGTCACTCTGATTCATGAATTGTATGTGCCTGAAGTGTTAGATCTGCCTAACACCTGTCATTACCTGGTTGTGCCACGTGTCCCTAGCTGACGTGGACTGCTGATGTGAATTAGATCGACGGTCTAGATCGCATTTTGATCTAACGGTTCAGATTCCATCGGGATTTCGCATATCGCAAAATCAGGGTTTTCGTTGCATTGTGTTCTTTGCATTATGAACTCCTGATCCCCAAATCTCCGATGCCACCTGTCCTCTGCGCTGTCACTTGGACCCCACTAGGTGCTTACCTCCGTCGGGAAATCACGTATCGGGATATCGCGATTCCTGCGGTTGTGAGTCTCTCGTCACTGAGAACTCCAAAACACCGAATACCGACTCGTTCGGATCTCCTGCCACGTGTTCTCACAAATGGACGGTTCAAACCTCCTATCGGGAAATTGCGGATCGGGAGTCCAATATACAAGAATTCCATGTCCACGGAAACTCCGATTTTCCGATGAGCTGACCTCCAACTCTCCTCCAGATGTATGACGCGTGTCCCTACGGAGATCACCGCACAGTAGGACTTAACCCCTGCACGACTCTTACAGATCCTATGGCTGTCGGGTTTTCTTCTCAGATCCTACGGATCTGATTCTCTCTCCAATATCCTGATGACATGTCTGGGATTTCTCCTCTGCATAGTAGAATTTATCCCCTGTGCTTAACCTCTGCGCAGTTTCTGCAGATCTGACGGCTGTCGACCTTTCTAGAAATTTGAATGGGATCCAACAGGTCTTTTGCTCGATTGACCTCAACCTCGAACTCTATTTTGACTAGATCTTCCCTTTGTCATTCTTCGTCCATTGACCTCCTTAGACTGTGACTTATTTCTTATTCTGCCATCCTCTTCACTGTTGTCATCAATGACAAGCATTCACTGCATTCTGTTCACTAAACTTGCCAACAGAAGCTAGGCTGTGGAGTTTCTATAGGCTACACTATAGCTAGGGTGCGAAAATGCCTGATTTTCGTAGGCTTCACTGTAGCTAGGGTGCAAAAATTCTTATATGTGGGAAAAACAAGCATCTTATCGATGCTTCTAGAAGGAAAAGATTCTATGTTGAGGTGGCCTTCGAATGGTTTGGACCTTACTCGCTTTCATGATTTAGTGGGATCATCCTAACCTCCTCACGTTATCCTCTTCAACTTATAAAAGGAGTAGATCTATCATGGAGAAAGTTATCTTGATTGGGTTGGAAAGTGTTTGAGTCTTTAAGATTGGAAATTTGGCTTGAGATTGTTAGCTTGGTTAGATTGGCTTTGAGCTTTGCTTTATCAAGATAGATTATGAGTACTATCAGATCCATGGTCTCAGAATCCATGGAGCAAGAAGTGTGTGGGAAGCAAGGAACTATTGGAAGGAACCTGACAACATCAAGGCATCTGGTTGTATCTTTCTTCCACATTCTTTAATACAAATATACTTTTATTTCCTATATGAATGTTATTTGTTCATATTGTATGATTCCTTGATCATGTACATAGTTTCATATCAAATAGACTTTGTTATTCTTGTCTTCATTGGCTTGTGTTTATTTGTAGATATTTCTCCATAAGCCTCATGATGAAGCTTGGATTGTATTGGTGAAGTCAGATCTTCGATATTGAAAAGGTATGTTCTAGATCCATTTCTCATTTGATAATTGAAATATAAGGAAATAGTAGTGTACTATCTTGTTTTTCTCTAGTTTCATAGTGAATCTAGGGGGATTGATTTGTGTCTGCACTTAACAATTAGACCGATAACAGTCATCCCATATCCTCTCCCATGTAGGCATGACCTCCTAGGAAACAATGCCCCATATAAATGGACCCCACGGTTTGGTGAAGCTATTCATAGGTTGCCTCACCAAAGAGTTAGGGTTCACAATCTCTCCGACGGCTGCTAGCTCGTCTCTGATATGAGTGTAGTGACCAAGGAATGAAGTTACTGACTCATCCTTGAGCATGCGAATGCCTTTGAGTCAATCATGAAGAACCATGATACGGTTCTCATTTGATCTCTCATACAACTTGCAAAGAGATGCCCACATATCAAATGCACAAGTCTTCCCCGTTAAATGGAGTATGATATGGTCATGAACTGCATCATAAATGGTCCTCTTCACCTTGTTGTTCCTTTTCCTGAACTCGGTCACCAAGACGAGAGAAGTGACAGGAATGAGGGGAACAATTTCCTCGACTATGTCCCATAGCTCAAGGTCCTCTAAGATGAAGACCATCCTCACCTTACAAGGCAACCAATTGCTATCCCCTGCTAGCCTGTCCTCAACTCACATATGATATGCTGACATGTCTTCCAAACTGCAATCCCCAACTGATGCTCACACTACCAAGGAAAAAAATGTCTCACTCCTGTCAACATAGGTGTGAAAAGAGACAAGTGTAATCTGACCTCACTCCTAACAAAATAGGTGTGAAAAGAGGTCAAGTCAAATCAACCTCACTCCTACTGCGTAGGTGTGAAAAGAGACTGATGACAGATGATAAAAACTTCCCAAATGTCCTCTACAAAAATATGCCCTCTAACAACAACTGAATGATTCAATGGCTATCCACAAAAATTCTGCCAAGAAGATGTATATGACAGCCAACAAAATGTTGTCTCAGCTACTCAAAATTTCAGCCACCTCGGCTCTGATACCATGAAGATTTTAGGTCCTATCAAGATTGCCTACTGGGTCTATCTTTGACCACAGTTAGGCTCTAAGTTTCAACTATTATGTAAAGTGTTTTTTGTTTTGTTTTAGGACAACCAACATTTCAAGAACTTCTTTCTGATTTGTTATTGTTGTATTTGCAATTTTAGGTTCTCTACCAAGTAGTTTTAGTAACCAGAAGTTAGCACATGCAAACTAAAATAAATACAACACACCTAAAGATATTTACAGCTGAAAATAAGCACATCTAAAAGATTAACACATGTATTTTTGTACACATATTTTTGGTCAACATGACCCTAGATAAACCACCCCCTGGGGAAAACTAGTTTGGAATATATATGTATATATGAGGAAAGAAGAAGATGGAATACAGCTAGTAAAAAATATAGAGGAACCTGATACAATAAAAACTAATTCTGAGCTGAAACACAAGTCCAAAACCTCCAGGTGCACCCCACATACAAGCTCTCAAATCCACTAAAACTGCTCCAACTGCAAACTATGAGCTCAGATCTAGAAACCCCTACACATGAATGAATCTCTATTGGATGGCCTCGCTCTGCAATTGTTCTCACTGCAATATCATGGCTATATGTCCTCCCACAACTGATGCTCCCAATCTGGCAAGTGCGCCCTCCACAAGTGTGAAACATCTCCACTAAATAAGCAAGGCTATATGTTGGTAGCCTCCCTCCATGAAAGCTAGCGCCCAAGCTCAAGCAACCTCATGCAACAAACCTCATGCTCATCCTCCAAGTCTTCCTCTCACAATGAGAAAATGAAGAATGAATGCCTCCTTCACACTTTGCGCCCTTCTTAGACATCCAAAAGGAAACCTAAGATATGAATGGTGGAGATCATCTCATCTCCCATCTAATCGATGGTTGAGATCTCAAAAATATCTAAGTCAATAACCCACTTTGGGTTAAGTTTCCTATTTCAACTTTATGTCTCTAATTCATCCACTTTGTGAATTAATAGTCATTTTAAGCATAAATGTCTAAATTTCACTTTTGACTTAAAACCCCTAAGTCAAAGTGAAATTAGACAAAAGTATAAGGTACAAAGTGTATAGTCCATCCCACATGTTCTAAGGAGAGCACATACACATGGGGAACACCTCCCAAGGTACAAAACTCAACACAAACAAAGGTGGTGCACCTTTTTCCAAGGATAGCGCACCAAGCAAGAGTGACAAGAGCTGATAAGAGAGTCCAAACCATAACCAAGAGATAGTCCAAGCCAAAAACTGAAATCTGCTAGTTGCAGTAGCTGCAACATAAACTCTCCTCCAAACTTGTGCACAAACTGGCTAACCGTAGTGCGCACAAGTGTTGCATCTGCAGTTCTGATAATACTGGCTAGAATGAAAACTGGCCTCTTGTATTTATACTATTTTTGGCAGACTGCTTGGGATGACTTCTCATTTTGAGTACTAATTCTTTAGTATTTAACATTTCCTTTAGCTGACTTCTTCCCTTGGAGGATATTAACCTAATACAAGTCATTCTCATGAGCTGACTTGTCTTCTAGGCTTAGTAGCCAATTAATTAGGGTTTCTTCTTGCTTCCTAGAATATTCTATTCTCGTCAGGTTTACATGTGGAGGTAAATACATCCCGCAACTACCATAATATCAACAAATATATCATTAGTATCTATGATTGATATACTTGAACTTAACTCGATTGCAGTCCTTCATCCATTAGACATGGAGCAAAGTCAATTATTAACTTCCATTCACTTTTCTTTTTCTAGAAAAGAATATGCAATCAAGATAAGAATTGTCCACTAATACATCTACATTTTAAAAGCAATATTATTTTTTGTAAATGCATAAAATTCCTTACAATTTTTTTTATGTATATACTAATTATATTATATATATTTTATAATAAATAAAATAAATATTGTTATTTTTTAATTAAAAATATCGAACAATATCATTAAATATATTTATTGATCATAAGTTTATAACTCATAAAAGTTTATAAAGTGATAATAACTTTATAAATTAAAAGTATAAATAAAAATATAATTTTTAACCATCTATACATTTATTATTAAGAAATTTCTATTAAAATTCAAAAAATAATTTTCAGATGGAAAAAAAATATCTAAGACACTTCCATAAAAATTAAACACGATCTACCATTGTAATGCAAACTACTCCTTTGAAATTTGAGAATCAATTCCATCTTAATACAACAATAACCATTCTCTTATCGATTAATTGAAATTGTTCCTTTAGGCTAGGGATTATAGTAATCAGTTCACCATTTTGCATTAGTTGGGCATGCAACTCAATATGTTTTAATCTAAAGTGTTAAAAATCATGACCATTTTTACAAGATCATTTGATTTTTATCCTAAGTTTAGGCTTTAAGGTTTTAGTTTCATTTCAATTTTATCATAAGTTCAAGTTTGAGGTCTTATTTGGCCTCATATCGAGGTCGTTTCAATCGGTTTGGGTTTTAAACTTAGGAAATCTGGGATACATTAATGCACATAAATCTTACCTGAATTAATTCTAGGGCACAAGTTAATATTAGTTGATAAAATTAAAGGTTTGATTTACACTCTATCTTTGCATGGATTTCTCGAAGTTTATAATTTCTTTTTTATCCCAAGTATATAATTTGGACACATGTGTTGTAAGTTTATAACTTTTGGACAGACGATGCATGCATCTGCCACCTCCCATGTCCATTAATCTCTTTCCCTTGATCTCCCCAGTCCATTAATATCTTTCCCTTTGCATTTTCCCTTGAGCTCAACATCTTGGCTCTAAGTCCCGACTCCTTCTGTCTTTGTGTCTTGACTATGCCCCTATTGCATTTTCCCCTTCCTACTTCCATTTCTAGTAATTTACCTTGTTTTATGCACTAAGCTTTCCCCTTCCTTTAGTTTATGCGCTAAGCTCTCCCCTTTCTTTCGGCCTGTTCTTCTTAGACATATACCTCTGGAGTTTTTTCAATTTTCTGGAAGCAGTTTCAACGTGATCCATAATGCGACGTACAACAGTTCCTTTCAACGTGATCCACAATGTGACGTACAGTGCGGGTGAGCCACAAACAAGATTCTTCTTGGGCTGCACTAAAAGGACAACAAACCACCAGTGAGGTTCCGTAATCAATCATAAACCTACAAATTAAAGAATTGTGTTTGTATGGCCATTAAATCATTTAGTTGTTGCAAATTTGAATTGCAGAGTGAAAGTTTTCAGGGTAATTAAGGTAAATTTTGTTAGGATGTTAATTATATAGGAATGGCATATATTATATAAACAAAAAATGCTATGTTTTACTTTGTAACTTACAATTAACATAGGGTGGGTCCATTGGATATCATAGCATACGGCACCCACGTTTGCAGGTTGAAGAAATCCCTCTATGGGCTAAAGTAACCACTATTGGCATGGTACTCCAAAATTTTGCCTCAAGGACTCCAATAGCTTATGGGATGGTATTTAGAGCAGCTACAAAATGACAACCACAACTAAACTATGATCTGGTTGTTGGGTCCAATCAGAGCTTCATAGTGCAAACCAACTTGCTAGTGTTTTATGGAAATAACACCATCATGAAGGGTGATTAGCTTGTGGAGGCAACCTTTCGTGATATTTAGGGTTATGAAAAGGGCTATCCAGCTTATGTTCGATAATGAGAGCGTATATGAAGGCATGTTCTTCTCTCAAACAAGTCCACTTCATATCATATAGGACATAATAAACCATAATGAAATTGAATAATAAGTAGCTTTTAGGAATATTGCATTTGGAGTTGGAGTCAGAGAGTCTTAAATACTTCAATATATCATTGTACACTTTTTCCAGGAGCTTGAAGAAGTTGGAACCATTGGGAAATCAGATATTTCCTATACAAAAACTAACAATTAGACTACCTCCTAACTCATTTACTGTATATAAACAATAATCGTGAAAACTAATAAACAATATAAAAAATTAGACTACCTCCTGCTCCACTTTATTGATCAATATAATTAGCTCGATACGGTTTGGGTGAAATATGCATGTCACGGTGATGTTGCATCCTTTGGCCACATTCATGTGATGGGGAACAATAAAACCCTAACTTCTTAAATTTAGAAAAAAAAAAAGAACACATAGAACTACGACTCCAAAAAGTGCTACATATCTTTAGGTTCGTCTGGTATGTGTTGTGAGTGGATTCTTTGGTATTTTAACTCCTCAACTAAACATATATATTGACATCATGGTAAAGTGAGCATTTTGTGACAATGAACATTTTCCAATGGATGACCTGGTAGAAAGAATCCCAAGTGGTAGTGCACTCTAAAGGGGAATTGGACAAGTGAGTTGCAATACATTTCGAGTAATATTTCCACCATGCTAGAGTTTTACCCTCGAGGTGGAATTATGCAAGTTGGATGCGTTGAGTTTTGATGTTTCCTGTGCAAAGCTTGAAATAGGCATGTCAGCTACAAATCTTAAAAGAAACAAACCACTGTAAATAAAAATGCCAGATATTACAAATAACACATTAATTTATTTACCATTTACAATGATCTTGAATCGATTTCTCATGAATAGATTTGTAGGAACCCACAAATTTAGCAGTTGAAGCCCATGTAAGAGTTCACCAGTTGAAGCACCCAATTCAGAGCCTATTGTTCTAAATGGATACCCTAGTAGTAGTTGATATTTAACCATAGGTATTTTCTCTTTTTTCATAACCAGTTAACCAACGCGCAATTTCTATTGCTTAATCAACCTACTCGTTGTTGGAAGAAGGCCTATTGATTGAATGGATCCAAAACCATCACCTTTTTTATTTATTGTATTTATATCCAAAGCCAGAGTGCAGAGATGGAACTTGTTGATCTAATTGTTTCTTTTGTTGTATGTATATCCAAATCCAGAGCGCGTAACCATAACTAGTTGAGCTAGTTGTTTCTTCTATTCAAGCTATGGAAGCAGACCCACATTCACATGAAAGCGCCCCCTTATACGAAATGGGTCACAAGAAACTTTATTCATCTGAAACAATTGGGTTCAATGTCACATATACAACAATACCAGGACTAACATAAAAACAAGTGAATTCATACCCATTCTCACCTTATAAACAAAGAAAACTAGTCATTGAAACCCCTGCACTCGACCCTTGATAAATACCATTTCCTTGTGGTTGGAATTATTCAGGCTAGTAACTCCATGCCTCCTGATGCCCAAAACCTAGCGACCAAACCACAGATATTCAAAATGATGGACCACCAAGCTGGACAAGTCAAGGAGACTGTGAAAACCCACGTTCATGCTAATGGACAAATGACATATGCAATGTGCATTTTCAAAAGTGGATGAACTCCCGAACAAACAGATGGACAACATGCATAACATCAAACTGTAGTAAAAACAAAGTTGGCATGGTTGAAATGTATTCTTATCACCACACATTCATCAACCAATCTGCATAAGCCTTAAAGCAATTCATAATAGATTTCTTTAGCTGGTTTTAGTTCCTTCACACAATTAAGGAACCATGAAATCAGGGATATGTTCATTGATTAGTTTAGATATGACAACGAATTTTCATGGTGATGACTTGGAAGAAGTGGTAAAAAGTAGAAGAAAAAGAAACTAGTGGACTTGAAGCTACTGACAGAAGGGAAAAGTGGTCATGGAAGTTGGCAAGTACAAATGGACATTGAAAACAATGATATGGGTGATGAACATTGAAAACAGTGATACAAGCAAAATATCTACTAAAAAACTAGTCTTTTAAAATCAATTATAATTATTATTTTAAAATATAGAAAAATAATTTTAAAAATTAGTTTTTTGGTCTCTTACTTATTAACTAATATCGTTGATGTGCATTCTCCATGAACAAAAAAAAGTCCATAACCATAGTTACTCCACATATTTTTATTTTATCACACTAGGAAAAGTATTTGAACGCAACATGATCCATTCACGGACAGACACTAATGTTTAAGCAAATCAGTGAGGACATCTTGGGATGAGACTAATTATATTTTTTATAAGCATTACAATACATTTGCATCACCACCAGTGAAGCACATTAAAAATAAAGAGCACATCAAAAGATATTTGCATTAACTTCATCACACATCAAGATTCTCATTATTTAGAACTTGAAAATATATATAAATTAATCATTTCCATCTATCATGGATGCCCCCATTAGATGCTGGTAGATTGAGTGGGAATGTGTTCGGAGAAATTGGTTATTCACACATTCAACTTAGATGGATGAAGAAACCACAAAAGATGAAAGTATGGTGGAACCTCCAGTTAGATTTATGAATTTCATCTCTGAACAATAGACAAGATAAGAATATTCTTTTTTTTAATATAATATATTTAAAAAAAAAATGTATATATAAGGAGGTCTCGCAGAAATGTGAAGCTGGGAGGAGGAGGATTATTTAATTTCTTTTGGATGAACAATTATTGAATATGTCATTGTTGCAGCTGCAATGAGATGGGTTTAAGAAGGACTCGCTGACACTTCTAAACATAAAATAATTAATAACAGTGACCACCAAAAGAGACTAGGCCTTGCAGAGAAGAGAATCAATTGTATGATGAATCTACATCATTATGTTATTTATTTTAGGTTTTCTCAAGTTCCGCTATCATTCAATTCATTTCTTATTTTTGTCTTTTGCAAATTTAATGAACAACATGCAGGAAAAGAAGTCGTTTCTACTCATTTTAGAACCATGAAAAAGAAAGTGTGCTAGGGAAGTCAGAAAGGTTGAGGATAACTAACTGTGTATTTCTCAAGCTTCATCGGCTTTTGTCTCCGAGTTTGAAAATAGTCAAGTTGGTTCGTGTTAGATTGGGAACATTAGTTGTTCCTCTAGCTGATATAATCCAAAGAAGCATCATAAGACCCACTGCAACCAAACAACTATAAGAACAATGGAAATCTATAACAACAATAACCTTCTCATTAACTTGATTTCTCATGCATTAATTCATTATATATGATGTTATGTTGTAGTCATATCAATTCATAAACCCAATCGACTTTTCATCATATATTCAACACATATAATATATTCAATCCTCTATCCAACACATATAATATATTAATCCTCTATCCAAACGACCAATGATTAATTTAAAAAGAAAGGCATGGATTAATCCTCAATACAAATGAGCAATGATTATTCTAATAAAAAAGGAGTGATTGAATTAGAGAGTTATAAGTACATATGCATTTTCCTTCTCGTAAAAGGAGCTATGCGCAGTAGAAACCCCACATTCTAAACTACCATCGTCCTTGACAAAGACATTGTACACGTTCAAGAGTAAGAATGATATGCTTGTCCAAGATTAAAAAATAAACTGAGAGGCCACATCAAGTCTGATCTTTCAAGATAAAATTTTAATAATCTCTTCCAAGCATCAAGCAATGGCACCCTTGCCTATATAGGTTTGGGAGTTAGAACGTCCTCCTTGTCCAAGCCCAAAAAAGAAGTTGAAGCTGAAAGGCCACATTTCAAGCTAAATCTTTAACAATATCATCCAAGCTTCCAGTAGTGGCTCCCCTAACACCCCTTCCCTTAAGGCAGGGACTTGCTTCTCTACAACTCATCTTGTATTTAATTATCAAACATCTTTAAGAATGTTTACGAATGGTAGCTTTGTAGGTAGTAATTAATGATGACCACAACTTAGTTCATGTACCACATCTCTACATAATTTATGTGGATTGAATTAATGACATAATCATAGAAGATACCTATCCCTAAATACTAGGCTTTCCTTAGGCCATTACAATGCATTATTCTCACTTAAATATCGCCTATCACTCTCGTCATTTTGTCATTTCCCCTCGTCATTATTCATTCCATGGTTAGGAATTGCTCCTACTTATTTTTCATCTAGTGGAAGTATGTAAGGGTTTAACATAATAAAATACTAATGTAAATTATCTCAATTTGCTTAAAATTTGATTTTGGAAGTACACTTTAATTTATTACCAGCTTAAAAAAATTGATAATAAATTAATTGATTTTCTTTATAATTTTATTTATATGATTGAAAAATTTTGAAATAAATTATTTTAGGTATTTTTGGTTTTCATGATTAATAAGTTATCAAGATAAATAATGTTACACATATTGTGAAATTGAGACTTAATGTATGTATTTGACTCTATTAATGATTACAACAATGCAACAAGATGCAACCTCCATACAAATTATAACAAAGCATTCACATATCGACACTAGTACAACAATTAAGAGACACAACAAAAAACAAAAATGATGTGAGAATAATTCATATTGATTTTAAATGGATTATTATATAATTTGTCATCTATCTTGGTATTTTTTGGGTAGAAAAATTGGAGGATTGTCTTGCAGGGCTTCATTTTAGGGCAAGTCCTAGTTTGATGATTTGAGGTTTGGAACCTTCTAGAGCAATTTTGAGGCATCAAATGAAAAATTTTGGGGTCAAAATTTTAAGGGCATAGCTTGCAGTACCTCAAGAATGTTATACACATCAAAATATTTCCAATGGTGTGGAAATCACCTCAATCACAGTTTGTATGTAGAAGCTAGGCCTCCCACAAGTTGACCTATGTTGTTGACCACCATAGTATGGAGTGGATGCCACGTCAACCCCCACTACTCACACATATGAGATTAGTCACATGTGGATTTTCAAGATTATTATAGAGGGTCCAAAAATATAACACTTATTGAGGGTTGAGGCATGCACAAAATCTAACCCTAACCCTAGATACCTATCAGGCTATGCTAAAATATTGGGCAACTAAAAAGAGAAGTGGTTCCATTCTTTTATTATTGTTATTGTTCCATAGTTGAGTAGATCATATAAGTGTGAGATATTGAAGAAGAATAGAGGTGCTAGAAGATTTTTAGCATCCACTTAAGCCACAGTGTCTGTGGAAACTCCATCATGAGAGCCCCCTTTCTTTGTACTTGCATTTCATAACTAATAAAAAGAGAGAAAAACACATGTCTCACCTTCTTACTGGGTTTATCCCATATTACGTTTCCCACATCACATCTTCTATCCATTTGTGGATGGTGTGTTCATTTTCCAATTCTTTCATTTAAGTTTCAATTATTTTCATAAATTTGAATATTAAGATAATAATAATAAATTTGAGATCTAATGTAATAAACTACATAATAAATGATTTCATAATATTGTAAGATTTGTTGTGATGAACTATTCCAATGGAATATCTATGATAATTTACATGTCACCTATACAAAGCCAAACAATACAATGTCAATGAAAAAAATACACACCTGACATAATTAAAAGACTACAAGCATTGTATTGCAACAAAACCAAAGCTAGGATGATTCAAATTTGAATGTGATGATGTAGATTCTCGCAATAAGAGAACACCAAAATGAACACTCATCAAAATTATTGATGCAACATATGCATGGTTCGATACTAAGTACAACACTCCAAGAAAGTCATGTGGCACATCATGAGTACTTTTATTCATTTTAAAAATATACACTATACGGAAACACTAGAGGTGATGCCATGGTAGTGTATTGTAATAGTGATTCACTATTGATGGTTAGTTAATGGGTCTTAAGAAAAATGATACCATAGTGCTGGCACAAGACAATTTTTGGAAAGAATCAAAGAAGCACCGAAAAATAAGGAAAGCGCCAAAGCCAAAGGAGAATAGGGAGCGTGCCAGAAAAAAGAGGAAAAGTAGTGCCGAGAAAAGCAGTTACAAAGTGGAAAAATTGTTGCAGCGCAGTTGGAAAGTGGACAAGCGCCGAATTGGAGAACAATTGGATCGAGGACCAGCTAGATTAATTCAAGGGGGAAGTGGACAAACCTAACCCACGTAGGGTTAGGGTTTTTGTAAGGGCTTTGTCCTAGTTTTGGTATAAGTAGAATGTATTAGGATTATGAAAGTGTTGTTGTTGTTGTTGTTGTTGTTGTTGTTTTTGTTGAATTAGTTCGAATGTCCCTTAGTTGGTTAGGAGTTTTTTTTTATAGTTTGGTTAGATGTTCTCAGTTCTATGAGGACTATCACGATCTATGGAGATCAAATCTAATGGAGGGAGAATTGTACAGTGCGTAGCACTAGATTTTGCATGAACATAAATAAAGAGCCAAAGAGACAAATCTTTGTGGACGTAGCCCAGGAGGGGGTGAACCACTATATATATGTGTTATGTGTGTATGTGTGCAGTCTCTCTGATTATACTTGATTAATAAGTGTTATGATGTGCCTGTTAGAATAGTAAAGGAAATAATACTGTGCACTAGGATGAACTGATGAATTTTGTAGAACAACACTGAATGGATGAATTTCATTGTTAGTATTTAATAGATTTGAATCTTATGTTGCAGTAGATGAGTATTTGTCATTTGGTACATGTTGTTATAATGGTCAATGAAGTCTGTTGGAATAGTTAAGTCATTGTTCCGAGCTAAGGTACTGCTAGGGATAGCTGAGTAAATGAGGGTTCGTGAGTCAGTCGATAAATAGATCTAATGTTCTTGAGAGAGATACACATCCCATCCCATGGTTGTAGACATCTAAGTCCTATGGCCACCCATAGAAGACATCTCGGGTGAGACTGCGTAGTGCACTTTGTGCACCGTGTTACCTTCTAGTATCCAAAAGTGTCGATAGCATAAGGGAACTTGGTAATCCTGTAGTTAGAACCTGGGTCAACCCAAAGCAAGCCAACAATGGTTATGTTTCCGGTTGGAACTCAAAAGAATAGATCGGGAGGGATGTATCACATAGTATAGTGCCAGAGTTTAAGAAAGGGGATGTTTTTAGGTTGGAACCCCACGAAAGAGGAGATTGAAAGATGGTTGACAGTTCAGGAACTATATTTTTCCCATAAAGATAATATAATCCCTAGGTTTAATACAAGACAATACCTCGAGAGATACATATTCAACGAAATACACAAGAGTTTCTTTAGTGAGTTTACCACGCTATTGCAGGAGTGGATAACATGGTTGAAAGATACCTATCCGATTAATAGAGTTAGATCAGTGGAGTGGACAAAAGAGAATATTACATGGTTGAAGAGGGTGAATAACAAATTCACGCTCGTAGTAGATTTCTGGCTAGACAGCATTGTAGTGGGGTATATCACTGAGTTTGCAGTAGATACATCGAAGTTTTACAGTGTATAAGAACATGTGTTTCTTAAGGGTAAAAGGGGAAGGTACATCATGTCATTGTACACTTCAATCAAGATATTATTGCATGATAAAGGGGTATTAACTATGGAATCAAACAACTAAAATACCATGTGTGCATGGGGGAGTTAGGGGAAACACTGAGGAAGGTTTGAGATGGAGGGAGAAATGGATAGAGGAGAGCGCAGTAAAGATAAATATCCCATTATGATGGATCAAGAGGAGATCTAGGAAATTATGCAGAAGACAGGGACGACACGCAGTGGAAGACCCTACCTGTATAAGATCAATAGGAAGAAAAGAGCAGTAGCCGAGAGGGAAGGCTTGGAGAGTGATGAGGAAGAGGTAGAGGATCTTCGTGTTGTGAAGCACATTGAATAAATATTCCATGCCACATATGAAATAAATACTAGAGGAGCGAGATCTAATGAGGAAGAAGGTACCCCTATCCAAATCTGAATCAATGTAGAATGTATAGCCCCATGTACGATTAAGACATCATCAAAGAAAGAGTTGTTTAGAGAACCAGGGATTGGTGGTCAGAGGAATCTAGGAGATTAGAATAGAAGTGACAGTACAAGTGAAATTACTAACAACAATATAGGTAGTGGTACAAGTGGAATTCTCAAAATCGTACTCGCTAAGCAGTTCTGACCATATTTATTGGTTTCTCCTTCAATGCAACTTCTACTTCTTCTGATGAGTGGCTTATTGACTACGGAGAATCTTATCATATGGCTAAGGAGAAAGCCATATTTTCTACTCTAAATGAATGTAACACCAAGAAAATATTTTTTTGTGATGATAGATCTCTTAGTGTTGTAGGATATGGAACAATTCAGGTAGATAATGGTCATTTCAATGATGTATTATGTGTTCCAAGTATTTCATGCAACCTTCTATCAATATATCAAATCACTCATTCAGGTGAAGGTAAAACTGTAGAGTTTTTACCTCACCAAGTTGTAATCAAGGATCTAAATGATGCTCAACATGTTCTTGCGACTGAAATTGTTGATGATATTACCAGGTCATACAAGTTTGACAATTTTGGGTCATCATCTTTTCATATCAGTTTTTTTTGCTCATAGTGATGACTTGAGTAAACTTTGGCATGAGCAGTTTGGTCATTTAAACCATCACTCATTGCAACAACTATGTAATCAACAGATGGTGATTGGTCTTCCTCTTGTTTCATGCAGAGATGGTGTTTGTGTCGGTTGTGTTCTCGGAAAACATCATCGAGACATTTTTGACAAACATGTCTTTTGGCACACATCGGTCCCTTTGCATCTTGTTCACAATGACTTGTGTGGTCTACTTTCTTCTCCTTGTTTTTATGGGTGCAAGTATTTCTTAACTTTCATTGATGACTTTTCCAAACGTACCCGGGTTTACTTATTAAAACTTAAGATATTTTTTTAGACAAGTTTCTAGCCTACAAGGCCCTTGTAGAAAAGAAATATGGACATCAAATTCAAAGGTTGATAACATATAATGGAGGCAAATATGTGAACATTAATTTTAAAAGTTAATGCACTACATAAGGCATCCAATTGCAACACATTGTTCCATATACACCAGAAGAAAATGGTGTTATTGAGAGAAATAACCACACATTAAAAGAAATGGATAATTGTATGATCCAATCTAAGGGATTAAGTCTAAAGTATCAGGCGGAAGCCATTAATTATTAAAATTACATAGTAAATCACACTCCTACAAAAGATCCTAAAAATGTAACACTGGAAGAAGCTTGGACTAAAATTAAACTAGATGTAAAAACTAGATGTAAGTCACTTCTGTGTATTTAGCATTATAGCATGGGCTCACATTCCTGATGAGAAAAGAAAGAATTACATCCTAAAAGTGAGAAGTGTAGATTTGTTGGTTATTCAGAAGATGTCATAGGTTACATACTTCTTCAACCATATTGTAATGAAATTATTATTAAAAGAGATGTTAAATTTGATGAAAATCTCTTTTCTTGCAAGCCTAATTCAATGATTGTTCCTTCTTAGACATGGGAACCATCTTTGACATTTGTTCCTTCTTTTGTTCTTATTCTGTTTTCTTCTTCAGATGATGATAGTGAGGATGAAAACCCACCTCCTCCTACTCACCTTCCTCTAGATGAGTCCATTGAACCTAAACCAACACCAACACCATCGCTTCCTAGATGGGTTCGTTCAACACGAGAAGAAGTTGGTGATCTTGTTGGTGATCCTTCATATCATCTTCAGACACATTCATAGTTCCAAGGACCCTCTTTTATTTTGGCTCAATTTTCAGAGACTCATGATCCAGTTGCATTTGCATAAGCTTCAGGTCATCGAAATTGGGATACAAAAATGAATGAAGAGTATGGTTCTTTAATGGAAAATGATACTTGGGATCTTGCACCTCTTCCATAAGGAAGAAAACTTGTCAGATGTTAATGGGTCTACAGAATTAAGTATGCATCAGATGGAAGTGTTGAACGGCACAAGGTTTGGTTAGTTGCCAAAGGATTTTCCCAAGTTGAAGGAATTGACTATAACGAAACCTTTTCCCTAGTAGACAAAATGAATTACATCCACCTTGTTCTTGCCCTTGCTGCCTCACATAAATGGGAGGTCCATCAGATGGATGTTAAACCTTCCTTCTTGCATGGGGATTTGCAAGAAGAAATCTACATGGAAAAACCTCCTGGCTATGTCCATAATGACTCTAGCCTTGTTTATTGCCTTAAGAAATCTCTTTGTGGTCTTAATCAAGCTCCTCGAGCTTGGTATTCCAAAATGGACAACTTTCTTACTAACACTAGATTTTCTAGATGCCATTCTGATCCTAATGTCTATACCAAGAAAGTAGGAATCCATCTCATAATGTTTGTCCTTTATGTTGATGACCTTATCCTTACTGGTAGTGACTCAAAAAATTTAAACCATTTGAAAACCAACCTTAAGAAGAAATTTGAAATGATAGACTTAGGCCTTTTGCACTATTTCCTTGGTCTCTAATTTTTGCAAACCAATTAAGGATTTTTTATTTCCCATCCTAAGTATTCTTTTGACCTTCTTCATCGCTTTCACATGGAAGATTTTAAACTAGCCCCTTCTCCCTTCCAGACTGGAGTCAAGCTTGCTGCCACCTATACTTCTCCCGAAGTTGATGCCACTTTGTACCATTAATTATTTGGTAGCCTCTTATACTTGACTCATACCCATCCTAATATTTCCTTTGTTGTTGGTATTGCTTCTTGGTATATGCAAACACCTAATGAAAGCCATTGGAAAGCAGCTAAACAGATACTTTAGTATGTCTGGGGTACAATTCAATTCAGGATACACTACAGTTCATGGGGGACTCCTTTATTAGTTGGTTTCACTGATTCAAATTGGGTCACTAACCCTGATGATTGAAATTATACTACAAGTTATGTTTTCATCCTTAGTTCAGGACCTGTCACTTGGGCCTCTAAGAAACAACATGCGGTTTCACTATCTTCAGCAGAAGCAGAAACCTGAGCAATGGTAATGCAAGTTAGGAATCCTTGTGGCTTTGAAAGATCCTTTTAGAGTTTGGATTCTAGCAGTAGCATCCGACCAACCTTTGGTGCAACAATCAGAGTTCCATCAAGCTCGCCAAAGACCCAGTTCAAAATCAGTGCAACAAACACATCAAGCTACACATGCACTTCATCAGAAAGCTTATTCATGATCAAGTTATTGAAGTGCTCTTTTTCCCTATATAAGATCAAGTTGTAGACATTTTCACAAAGTCTCTTACATAAGTGAAGTTTTACAAACTTTGATCTATGTTAGGAGTTCATGAAGTTGTCATTAAGGGGGGATAGGCTCTAATGCCTCCTTCCTTCTCCTATTATGTCACTATTGTAAATCCTTCAATCCTATCCCAAGTTGTTCTTAAGGGGGGATGTTAGGATATTTAGACACTTAGAAGTTAGTTAAGATCTACTTGGTCTAATGTGTTGTTACATAAAAGTGTGTTTCTTAGTGTGTTTCTTTAGTATGCATTAGTATGCATTTGTAGTTGGGAAATTCGTCGGTCATCATATGCTCCTGACATAGAGTGATCTGATGGTTCATATTCTCCTCGATACTAACAACTACATTGATCTATGGCTTAACACCTAATTGGTCCATGATATCTATTCAAAGAGCATGGAGGGTCATTTTTTGATGATCGATTGTGATAAATTCTCTTGTAAATTCTCTTTGTAGTCTTTTTCTTTTTCATTAATAGAATGTTTCAAGTGGTTGTGTTGGCTAGGGCCGTGGATGTTTCCCTGTAGGGTTTTTACCACATCAAAATATCGATGTCTTGATCCTTGATCTGGTTTTTTGAGTGGTTATTGAAGGTGTTCTTCCTCTGTTGGAATACCTATGATGTTGAACATTCGAATAGGTGTAAGCCTATCAACGTAATAAATCAAGTGAAAGATGTTTATTTTCCCATTCTGAACTGCTTCACAGGGTGCAGGGTGTATGTATTGAATAGGATGCCGGATAAATACAAAATCATCTGCTCATAGTGTTCTAGAAATATAAAAATAATTAAAATTTAAAATATTTGTCTCTTTCTTTAACCTAACAATGCTAACAAATACATAATATAATATGGAAATTAAAATCACCCATATAATATAGAATGTCATTATTTAATAATATAATATTTGTACATAGTAAAGTATTATGTAAAACATCTTTGTATTAATAACAGTAATAAAACGGTGTTTTAAAAAAAAATTACCGATTAAAAAGAAATTCAAACATTAAATATATATTTTCAATAGCATGTTGAACACAGATCCCGATGGATCTAATAATTCTAAAAAATTGATAGTATCGAATGATGATGAAAATGACTCCACTACGTAGAGCTCAACGAGATCTTTCCAATGCAATTTCAACAGGCTCAAACGGACACTGTATGAGAAAGATACGGTCTTCTGAAGTTTTGGAAAAATAGGTAAAAATGACAAAAGGTAGGTGCCACATGGCATCGCTAGAAGGATGGCACGTGGCATTGCAGGGATGACACATGTACACTATGGATGATGATGTGGAATGTATGGACATATGATGTGGTAGTATGGTAGGATGACTTGGAAGTACGACATATTGACGTGGCATTGACTGTGTGTTGACGTGGAAGGTGACCATACAACTATGTGGGAAGGTGACTATGTGTTTAGATTTTGGTGGCCCAATCAGAAGGTGACACATGGATCAATCAGAGTATGCCATTTGGCACCATCAATTAGGATAAAAGGATCTAGAACCCTAAATTCGGTGGCTGAAGGGAATCTAACCTCCGACCTATCATGGGGTGTTCACTCAGTGAACTTGTGACATAGCCCCTTCATTCATGAGATATTAAAGAATATCCCTAATTTCAATAGATATTGATAAATATATTTCAATATCCATTTGTTGAACCCCCCTCCAAATACATATTTCCAATAAAAGAAACCCCTATTTTTAATAAATACCCAGTTTTATACCCCCCCAATACCTATAAGCCCCTTGAGACCCACATCCCTTCCCCCACTACCTACAATATATTGAATTTATTTTTCACAATTTAAAAAACTTCTTTATGAATGAACACGATAAGATATTGGTCAACCAGGTGAATACCCCATGCAACCTATACACCAACAACCAACAACTTTACCAACCAACCGATGATGTGAATTGAAATGTTGAACCAAATATATTGTATTTAATGTGGATTTTTGTAATGATACACCAAAAGCAAGGGTCCTTGGGGGTTGAATAGGGTAAAACAATTTCTTCTTGGGATGAATTTACTATTTCATTAAAAAAACAATTTTATCCATTAGCTTATATGCAAACAACAATAATTGATTGAAAACATATAAGACAAGGAAAATGAAAAAAAATTCAAGTATATACATAGGAATTTAAGAAGAAAACATTGTCTTTAGGAATTCCATTATATACTCGTGAAACTCTTCTAAAATATATTGGTGGTATGAATTCATATCTTTGACATACTATATTAATGTTTAATCCTATTGATATTGATGAAGTGTCAATACAAGATACTCATATTGAATATAGTAAAGGAAAGCATGTGTTTGAGGATAAGAATCCATATAAATTCAAGAAGCAGTTGAAGGGAAAATGGAAGAGTAAGAAGTTAGCTACAATGAAGAAATTTGAGGAGAATCCTATATGTTCTCACTGCAAGAAGAAAGGACATGAGGCAAAGTGTTGGAAGATGCATCCAGAGATGCTGCCAAATAAATTCAAACACAAGGAGAAAAAAAATACTGCTACAACAACTCAACAAGAACTGGGATCAAATTCAGGGGATGAAACTAAAATCATAGCAATGGGAAGCAAAGGTATATCTACTTCTAGTTCTAGTTCTTCAGTTCAATCTTCTATATTGGAAAGTGTTCTTAATCAAAAGAAAAGAGGTGAGATTTTTTATATAAGGGTTATATAGAAGCATACAAATATGGACACTTTGTTTGTGATCCAGAATCGGATCCAGGAGATTGATAGGACTAAAAAAGGCTCAAAAATGAAAGTTCTCAGAATTAGATGAAAGTAATTCCATTGTGATCGGCTCGTCGTGCCGATTCTGGCCATATACTTACTTTATCAAATGGGTTCCGTATGTGATATTTATCGCACTCTGATTAGTTTCTCAAACAACTAAAAAGTCAAAGGTCAACTGGCAAAAATTCAATGCTGACATGGAAGAGGTAGGTGATGACAAGTGGTGACCTGTGACTAGGAAGATGTGACAGACTTGGACAAATATAGTACTAACACGTGGCATGTGAATTGCCAAATGTGGTGGTGCCATGTGGCCCAGGCATGGGCAACCACGTGGCATCCAATCATAAATCGTGTGGCAAGTTTTAAAAATGTGTTTGGGGTCCATGGGTTTTGAACCCACGATCGAGGAACAAACCAAAGTTTTGAGAAGAGGTCTAAACCAACGCGCCACACATAGAGCTTGTTTAAACAAGCATTATATATTATATAAAAAGTGTAAGTATGTATTGAGGTTTGGCTCGGAGGGGGCTGGGGCTAAGTCCCATCCCGTGGTTTGATTATCCATACGACCACTATTTCAGTAGGGCGCGGGCACATGACCTTTAACCACCTAGGCACGGGTTTCCAACAGTCTTTACCTTATAAAAAGGAGACTATAACCGTGTGCTATGTGAGTTTGGGGGGCGTGGTCCCTTTGCATTGCACCATATGCCCATAAATCAAGGAGCAAGTGCGATCTTTTTTTTTTTTTTTTTTTTTNATGCTGGCGGAATCGGCAACTGGGCCGGTCTCGTACTCGCGTGACATGGGGTCGATTCCGACCGCTACCACTATAACCTCCAGGTGCCATACATATTCCCCTTCCGCAGGCACGGGTAAGTCGGGGGGATTTGAACTTGAAACCTCATCATACATAACACACTATATCACGGCACTTGCCAATTGAGCTGCCCCCCGGGGGCTGGAGCTAGTGCAATCTTGGGGCCAACGCTTGGTCAAATTAAGATGCATATGAACATTAATAGGGGGAGCGCACTAGTCTAGGGGGATAGGCCCTTTTTTATTGTAGAAAGTGGGTTTTTAACTATACAATATGGTTTTTTAAAATTGATTGATGCCTGTTATTAAAGATTTTGGCCATTTTGGGGGATATTGGACTCTTTTTGAGCTCTGATTTTGGGAGGAAGTTGGGGAAGGATAACCAACTTCAGATCTATATTAACCAGGCCCGTTTGAGGCCATGGAGAACAGTCAGAGCATAGTTATGCTGAAGCAAAGCAAAGCCAAAGCCATTTTTATGCAGAGGATCTGTTGAGGAGCAGAACTTTCGAGGCCATTTCCAGAGGCTATACTCATCCTTTTTCAGTGTTGTCAGTTGCATTGGATTTCTGAGGTTGAGCAGAACACAATGAGATTAGAATGGATTCCATTTGATGTACTTTTGATGTACTTTTCAAGCATTGAAGAATTAATAAATAAGCCTCCCCCACTGAGACAAAGGCCCGGAGACATATTTTATGTCGAACTCCGTTACCACTTCTCTTGTTATGGTTTGTTGTTCTTATTGCTTCAATTCAGATTTGTATATTTTTTTATGTCTGCTATGTTTCTTCATTAAATTCATCCTCTTTGGTTTAGCTTCATAAATGGTTAAATGCAATTAAAAACTCAACCACAGTCATTAAAAGATATTTTCGGATCAAGTGGTATCAGAGCTAGTTGACATTTGGAATTTGAGTTTTGCATGTTATCCAGGGAAGAGCTCATCTCAAGGGAGAAAATGGCATCTATAGGAGGACTTTCTCAAAATGAGGAGTTCAGAAATTCGGTGTTTGCCATGGCTGAGATGGTGAAGGTGTTGTATGAAGACTACTTGGAACGAAAGAGTTCGGTTCAAGTGAAAGCTTCAAAGAAAAACAAAGGCAAAGAAGGATTGAAGGAAGTGCCTTCTACATCTATTTCAAAAAACATATCTGAGGTATGCAGTGAAGGTTATTCATCAAATTATCCTTCTTCTCATCAAGTTGGTTTTGGTGCATTTGAAAAACATACAAAAGGTGTAAGTTTGAAATTGCTAAGAAAGATGGGTTATGAAGAAGGGAAGGGCCTTGGATGTAAAGTTCAAGGCATTGTTAATCCCATTGAGGTTGTGGAAATTCCTCGATACTTAGGATTGGGATATGGCAAAGTGGAGATTGGAGAGTCCTCCAAGATTGGGTCCAAAACTTTAGAAGCAAGTAATGCTTCAAATGGTCAGTTTAAGACATTGTAGGAACACTTCACAAAAGGTAATGGCGCATCACTTCAGGATTGTGGTAGTGAATGCAAGTCATCTCCAAATCAAAGTGAAGATCAACATGGAAGGTATAATGGTCATGTTTTTACCAATTCTCCTTTTGATTATAATAAGCATAATCAAGTAACCCGGAACTTGTGGAATCTTTATCCATGTACTTATTGTCATTCACCCAAGCATTGTGTTTCCAAGTGTTGGAAGAGAGAAACTTTGTACAGGAAACCTATGTCAACCAGGAAGGAAACATGACGTAAAGGCCCAACTCCACAATGGAAGAAAGAGAAGGGTAAACAAGTATGGATGCCAAAAACTCATTGCACGTTTTGCAACAAGGGTGGACATCAACATGCTAGTTGTTGGAAGCTTTATCCTAAGCTTCGTCTGAGGAAGGACAAAAGGATTTCCCATGTACTCGCGAAGGAGGAAAGATTACCAATGAAGAAAGAGGAACACTGTGAAGAAAATAATTCAGCCACTTGGTTCTACCAGAAGTGGATGTCACAACTTCATTGTATTTTTCTTCCATTAATGTAATCACACATGTTGAAATGATGACCTATTATAACATCATTTTTGTACAACATTGTGTTTTGTTTTCTCGTTATGAGTATGTAATCAGTCAAAGTCCATTTTTGTAACCTTTTGGTGACTAAAAGGTCCTTTAGTGGGGAGGTGTGATCCAGAATCAGATCCAAGAGACTGATAGGGCTAAAAAAGACTCAAAAATGAAAGTTCTCGGAATCATACGAAACCAATTCCATTGCGATCGTCTCGTCGCGTTGATTCCATCCATATACTTAATTTCTCAAACGAGTTCTATATGTGAGAGTTATCACACTCTGATCAGATTCTCAAACAGCTAAAGAGTCAAAGGTCAACTAGCAAAAAGTCAATGCTGACGTCAACATGACATCACCAAAGCTATTTCAAGATGCTGACGTGGTAGAGGTAGGTGATGACAAGTGGCGACCTGTGACTAGGTAGATGTTGTAGACTTGGACCAATATAGTACCGACAAGTGGCATGCGAATTGTCAAATGTGGTGGTGCCATGTGGCCCATGCATGGGAAGCCACATGGCACCCAATCATAAATTGTGTGGCAAGTTTTAAAAATGTGTTTGGGGTCCATGGGTTTTGAACCCATGACCAAGGACCAAGCCAAAGTTTTGAGAAGAGGTCTAAACCAATGCACCACACATAGATCTTGTTTAAACAAGCATTATATATTATATAAAAAGTGTAAGTATGTATTAAGGTTTGGCGCGGAGGGGGTTGGGGCTAAGCCCCAACTCGTGGTTTGATTATCCATACGACCACCATTCTAGCATGGCACGGGAGCATGACCTTTAACCACCCAGGTGCAAGTTTCCAACAGTCTTTACCTTATAAAAAGGGGGCTATAACCATGTGTTATGCGATTTTGGGGGGCGTGGTCCCTTTGCATTGCACCATATGCCCATAAATCAAGGAGCTAGCACGATCTTGGGGCTAGCGCTTGGCCAAATTAAGATGCATATGACCATTAATAGGGGGCGCGCACCAGTCTAGGTGGCTAGGCCCTTTATTATTGCAGAAAGTGGGTTTTTAACTATACAGTATGGATTTTTTTAATTGATTTATGCCTATTATTGAAGATTTTGGCCATTTTGGGGGATATTGGACTCTTTTTGAGCCTAGATTTTGGGAGGAAGTTGGGGAAGGATAACCAACTTCAGATCTATATAAACCAGGCCTGTTTGAAGCCATGGAGGAAAGTCATAGCATAATTATGCTAAAGCAAAGAAAATCCAAAGCTATTTTTATGCAGGGGATTTGTTGAGGAGCAGAACTTTGGAGGCCATTTCTGGAGGCTATGCTCAACCTTTTTCAGTGTTGTCAGTTGCACTGGATTTCTAAGTTCAAGCAGAACACAGCGAGATTAGAATGGATTCCATTTGTTGTACTTTTAAAGCATTGAAGAATTAATAAAGAAGCCTCCCCCACTGAGACAAATGCTCGGAGATGTTGGCAATTTTGTGCCGAACTCCATTATCACTTCTCTTGTTATGGTTTTTTGTTCTTATTGCTTCAATTCAGATCTGTATATTGTTTTATGGCTTCTATGTTTCTTCATTAAATTCATCCTCTTTGTTTCATCTTCATAAATGGTTAATTAACACATGTAATTAAAAACTCAACCACAATCATCAAAAGATCTTTTCGGATTAGTTTGACAGTGGATCTCAAGTTAATTTAATATACGAAGCAATTGTTAAGAAGTTGGGTTTAAATACCTCACCTCATGTGAAACCATATCCATTGGGTTGGGTGTGTGAGTATGTTAAGTTGCAAGTAACTAAACAGTGTAAAATCAAATTTGCAATTACTTCCAAGTTCATTGTGACGTTGAGTTGGATGTAGTTCCACTTGAGATATGTTGTATTGTCTTGGGTGGTCCATACTTATATGACAGGAAAGCCATATTCTATCAAGAAGAGAACATGTATCACTTTTTCAAAGATGAGATTGAATATATTGTTAGAGCTCACCATATTAAAACTAATGTTTCATTAGTGAGCACGGGACAAATGAAGAGACTTGTATATGCTAGTAAATATTTTGTTCTCATGACGGTGAAGCAAAAAGAGAAATATGTATCATATGTTTTTTTAGGTTTTGATCCAATTCATAAGAAGGAATTGATAAAGATTATTTCTAACTATGATGAGCTATTTTATGAACCTATAGGGTTTCTTCCCAAGAGGGGGGTTGAACATGAAATTTGTTTGTAGCAGGATGTTCCTCTTCATAATATTGGTATGTGTAGATCATCAATGATAGAGAGTGCATAGATAAATAAATTAGTTCAGTAGTTTCTCGATAGGGGAATCATAAGACCAAGCTCCTCTATGCATGGATATCCTATTGTGTTGGTTCCAAAAAAATATGATACATGGAGGGTGTGTATTGAATTTCGGGCACCGAACAAGATCATGGTAAATAACTGATATCATCTTCCTAGAATTGATTATTTATTGGATCCGTTGAAATTTTTTGTCTATTTCACTAAGTTAGATTTGAGAAGTGGTTACCATCAAATTAGAATTGCAGAAAGTAATGTGTGGAAAACTACTTTCAAGAAAAAACAGGGATTGTTTGAATGTTTGGTTATGCCATTTGGTTTATGCAATGCACCTGTGACATTTATGAGGGTAATGAATGATGTATACATGCATTTTATAGATTATTTTGTCATTGTCTACCTAAATTATATTTTGGTCTTTAGTCGAACATGGGAAGCTCATGTAACTAATGTTGGGAAAGTATTTGAACTTTTGAAAAGGGAGAAGTTGTATGTAAATATGTCTAAATGTGAACTTGAAAAAACCTCTTTAGTGTACTTGGGTTATATTGTAAGGAATGGTTAGTTCAAGATAGATCCCTCTAAGGTGGAAATCATCATGAATTTTCCCAAGCCAAACACTGCCACAAAAGTCAGGAGATTCTTAGGGGCAGTATAGTACTAAAGGAAATTTATTACTAATTTCTTTGTCATAGCAGCTCCTTTGCATGAATTAATAAGTGTGGAACAAGTTTTTCAATGGCGAGGAAAGAAACAAAAATCCTTTGAGACATTGAAACATAAAATAAGTATTGTACCCGTTTTGGCTTTGTCAGATCTACAATAATCATTTGAAATACAAACCGATGCAAGTGGATATGCCATGTGAGCAGTCTTGATGCAACGATCTCTAACTCATGGAGATCGAAATGAACAATTGGATTATTATGTGCATGATAATTTATTGTATCATATTGGAAATCTTTGTATACCCAGGGATGAAAGAGAAAATGTAATTAGGGAAGCCCATACATCTCTCATTTCTAGTCACTTCAGGGTAGGAAAGACAACAACACAGTTGCAAATATATTGTTATTGGCCTCGAATGAATGAAATGGTTTCCAAGTATGTAAAAGTTTGTGTTTTGTGTGCCACAAGTAAGCCTAGCAACACAAAGTTGGGGTTATATACACCACTTCCAATACCTTCTCAACCATGGGAAACTGTGACCATCGATATTGTGGTGCTTTTGTCAATGTCCATAATATTTCATGATTACTTGTATGTCGTGGTGGATAGATTCAGTAAGATGTGTGTTTTAATTCCTTGTAAGAAGCAATTAATAGCTGAACAAACAACACCATTGTTCTTTAATAACGTTTGAGGTCATTTTGGGATGTCTACATCTATTGTATATGATCAAGACTCTTGGTTTTTGGGGAAGTTTTGGTATAGTTTGTGGAAGTTGATGGACACTAAGTTAAAAAAGAACATTGTTTTTCATCTGCAAATAGATGGACAGACAGAGGTGGTGAACATGACAGTGGTACATTTTCTTTGAGGATACTGCAATAAACATCCTAAGTTGTGGGATGAACAGTTACACTATGTACAACATTCTTATAATCGCACCATGCATTCTTCTACTCAGAGATCTCATTTTGAAATATGTTTGGGATACTTTCCTAAATAACCTATGGAGTTTTCTTTAGAGGAAACAAGTAAAGTGGATAGACAATATGATGTTGACAAAGCTAAGAGAAGAACCAAGCCAAGTACAAGGCAAGGCATGATAAGCATCGGGTTGATCATCAGTTCCAAGTTGGTGATCAAGTGTGGTTACATATCAGCAAATACAGAATGAAGGGCGAAGGTAAAAATCTCAAACCAATCAGGTATGGTCCATTTGAGATTTTGGATAAGATTGGTACTGATGTTTTTTCGTTTAGATTTTTCATCTTATATGCAATTTCATTCAGTGGTGAATGTTGAGAATTTGAAACTTTATGAGCCTCCTATTATTATGGATAAAGACAAAGGTGTTCATGTTCTGACAATTGTTGATTTTTTTCTTGAGTATTTCGATGAGCTGCAGGAAGATGTCATCCTTGACAAATGAATTAGGAATTCATGACAAGTTGATGTGGAGTATCTTTGAGTTGGTATTAAAGGGGTACATCCAAGCAAACCAAGATCGATATATATCAGGAAAGTGAGAGAGATTTATCCTCACTTCTTTGTTGAGTAATCCAGACTTTTGGTGGTCCAAAAATCTTCCAGTGGGGAGGAATGATCCAAGTGGATATAAGAATGCTAAAAAATTGACGATCTAAAATGTTGATGAAAATGATTCCATTATGTAGAACTCGACGAAATATTTCCAATGCAACTTGAACAGGCTCAAATAGACATCCTATGAGAAATATATGGTCTTTTGAAGTTTTGACAAAGTAAGAAAAAATGGAAAAAGATAGGTGCCACATGGCATCACTTGAAGGATGACACATGGCACTATACATATGACACATGCACTGTACAAATGTTGACATGGACTATACATACATATGACATGGAAATATGACATGATGGCATGGAAAAACATGTGGTAGTACGACAGACTAACATGGAATTGATTGTGGGTTGACATGGCGGGTAGCCATGCAACTACGTGGCAGGGTGACTGTGTGTTGACGTGTCTGTGGTCCAATCAGAAAGTGACACATGACTCATTCATAGTGCACCATGTGGCACCCTCAATTAGACTAAAAGGATTTAGAACTCCGAATTTGGTGGTCGAATGGAATTGAACCTCCAACTTATATGCCAATAACCAACAACTTTACCAACCGACCAACGATGTGACTTGATATGTGGAACCAAATATATTGTATTAGTATGATAGACTAACATGGAATTGATTGTGTGTTGACGTGGCGGGTAGCCATGCAGCTACATGGAAGGGTGATTGTGTGTTGACGTGTCGATGGTCCAATCAAAAAGTGACACATTGCTCATTCATAGTGCACCATGTGGCACCCTCAATTAGAGCGCCATGTGGCACCCTCAATTACCAACCGACCAACGATGTGACTTGATATGTGGAACCAAATATATTGTATTAGTACGATAGACTAACATGGAATTGATTGTGTGTTGACATGGCAAGTAGCCATGCAGCTACATGGCAGGGTGACTCTGTGTTGATGTGTCGATGGTCCAATCAGAAAGTGACACATGACTCATTCATAGTGCGCCATGTGGCACCCTCAATTAGATTAAAAGGATTTAGAACTCCGAATTTGGTGATCAAATGGAATTGAACCTCCAACTTATACGCCAACAACCAACAATTTTACCAACCGACCAATGATGTGACTTGATATGTGGAACCAAATATATTGTATCTAATGTGGATTATTGTAACGATACACCAAAAGAGAGAGTCGATTAGTGTTGAACCCGCGACCTCCGCATAACCGTCCACCCATATATTATTATTATCCACATAACCATTATGCTAACCATTTGGTTCTTGATACAACATGGAATGATTTTAATTTGTTGATTTGAATATTTGGTTAACCCCAAATGGGTAGACCACAGGTCTATACAAAATCAACGCCCAACCATATTTCCATAGCGTGCAGTTTCTTTTGTTATGGTGTATTTATGTGCCATTGGTCACAAGGTGGAGCCAATTTTTACAGTCACACTTGAGTTAGTGCAGTAGATCAAAAGGTCATTTCATAACATCGAGTTGAAGGTGCCATTGTATCAATAATAGAGCAGTCTTTTATTTGGAAGCAGACCCAGACATGTAGTTGAAGATGGGTGAACTCCGTTATAAACTTGTATAATGTGTTTTGTTATTGTTGTTTATATTTCTTTCAATTTCAACATTTTAACTTCCGCAAGTTATTTATCAGTTAATGAAGTTTTTAGATAAATGAAGTTTTTAGATAAGAAGATTCACATATTAATTTGTAAATAGTCATAAAGTCATAATTTTCGATTCAAATTGAATGTTAATGTATGCTTAAGAACTAATTTGACATCTAAAAATTTTCGAATACAAAACCGCCAACTTTCTCATTTAAAAACAAGGGCAGCGAAGCAGCGTAGTCCCTGCCGAATTTAATGCAATTAAATGGAAGAATGTTCAAAAGGCAAAAATATTCCAATGTTGAAGTATGATTACAATAGCATTCTAATGTTGTAGTATGAGAAAATGCAGTTTTGTGAATTTTATAAAGAAGTATAGTTGCAAACCAGAGTAGAATGTTGTGATTTGAGTTTTCTTTAGTTTTGGTGTCTGAGGCATTTTGAATTTGGTGTTACTCATTTTATAAATGAATGTGTTGTAAGGATTATGTGGTTACAATAAAGCAGTTTTGTGAAGATAATTAAAAAAGAAGGAATAAATAAATTTAATTAGAAAACAATATTGTGCAATTAGATGGTGTGATGCAATTGAATGGTAAATATTCTAATGAAGGCTAATTTATTGTGTGATTGATTTTATTGGATCGCTGAC
>ML780847.1:449026-463492 GCA_009831015.1 Picea engelmannii
TAAACCCAAAAGGACTATTATATTAATATTCCTTAAAGTATAAAGTGTGGATATTATTATATCCTAAGTTCGAAGGAGGGGGACGTGTGGACTGAAGACAGTTCTCAACACTAAAAGTGTTAAGTTGGGAACATGCATCCAAATAATTTGGACTTAGTACTTTTTTTCTATCATTCGATCATTCATGCAATCACTCAGTGGGGGGATCTGAGCTGACAGTTACCTTCATCGAACCTTGTTGCTATTGTGACCAATATCTTGTTGTTACTATGACATATACATGTACATTTCTTAGTTTGGAGAGCTAGACTAAAGAGGTGGGTTGTTAGGCCCGTGGAACATTCCATTCTCTCCAAGTGATAGAATTGAAGAGGCAGGTTGTCAGGCCCATGGGATATTGCATTCTCTCCAAGTGATAGAATTGTAGGGAAGTATTTTACCGAGGTGTCAAAATACAATGATAGTGCTCTGATACTTCATGTCTGGCCTATTATTGAAGCCCTAGAAGGGAAGTGAGACAGTTGAAGGACTGTTGAGCAGAGAAGGGGCAAACTTTCTGGGGTGGGACAGGCATGTGGGGAATGAGGGATTGTAGGCTGTTAGTATGAATTGAAACCTGTGACAGAGTTTCATGTAATTGAGTCACATGTGACTGAGTTACTTGTGATTGAGTTTCTTGTTGAATGAGATACTTTAGCTTGGCTAGGAACCCTTACCCAAGTGGATTTTAGCCCCAACTCGGGGGTGACCCACTGCTGAAAGTTATGAGAAGTGTGGTCTAAGTTTGGGAGGAACGTGGAAGGTCTGCACACAGTTGGTGTACCTTTAATCAAAGATAAGTGCACACAGTTGGTGTACCTTTAATCAAAGATAAGTGTTATTATGCATTTTGTTAGCAACATTTCTTGTCTTGGGCGTAAGAGTATCCAGGTCCACAGGCTGCATGACAAGCGCCTAAGCATAGCACAGAAAAAATCTCGTTTCTGGCTACCAATCAAGCAAGCGAGCAGTCTGATTTCAACGGCAAGGATTAATTGATAGAGCAAATCGACGATCATCGGTTTTTCGGGGCTACCGAGTTGCCCGAGATTTCTCACAAGAGATAGCACCCACAGTATCACGTAGCAGTCTCAGTCGTCCATCCAAAAGGGACACGTGGTGCGCGATTAGGCTCCTCGCCTTTTCGCCCATCGCGACTTTGAAGCATGAGGAGCAGCCTCTTCCTAGCCCCGAGACGCGAAGTGCCGAAGGCATCCTAGACCCGGGCCCACAGTATTGCCGAGAGGATCGGGACCGTTCATCAGAAGAACACCCAGCGCAAGATCTGAGCCACAGGTGGGGCCCTTCGAGATGTTCATAGTGAAAGTGTCGAAGACATAATCTCAGCCGTCCATCCTGCAGGGACACATGGTGCGCGATTAGGTTCTTCACCTTTTCGCCCATTGCAGCTTCGAAGCACAAGGAGCAGCTCCTTCATATCCCCGAGATGCGAAGTGTCGAGAGCATCCAGGACTCGGGCCCACTATATTGCCGAATGAGTTCAGGACCGTCAGATCAGAGTGGGACGCGTGGTGCCCAATTAGGCCATCTCAGCATTTTTCCCATCGCGACTTTGAAGAGCAAGGATCAACTCCTTCCTATCCACGAACGTCGAAAGCGCCTTTGAGGATAAGCGTAGGGTCATGGCCCGTGATCACTTGGGAAATAGAAAGAGCTATGCAAGAGGGGCCGAAAGCATCGAGTTTAGTCTCAGAAGGGATCATCATGATCTCCAGGTGCCAATCCGATTCGGTCTTAATCTTGGTGCTTGCTAGGAGTAAATGAAGGTTGGAGGAGGTGGTTGAAAC
Source organism: Picea engelmannii (assembly GCA_009831015.1). NCBI lineage: Eukaryota > Viridiplantae > Streptophyta > Pinopsida > Pinales > Pinaceae > Picea > Picea engelmannii. The sequence continues at coordinate 450,874 of ML780847.1, forward strand.
CTCTCCTCACTCATTAAGTGTAAGGTATGGAGGATCTGGCAAGCAGTCTGCCTGAGATGGTCTTGTGTGTCGATTTTTTCAAAGAAGCCATGCCAAGTCGTTGACTAGCCAGAGAGGTCTGCACACACTAACTCGGCACTTAATGGCTCAACTACCCCCCCTTGCAGGAGCCATGCGCAGTTAAGGTGGTGTCTGACGAAGGATATCTGTCTGAGTTTGACTGAAGGGATACCATGCCTTGGAGGTCTGAGCACGCCTCTGTTAGGCGAATTTTTCTGAGTATATGTACTCATTTTTTGTATTTTGTAAAGCATCGATGGTTGAGCTAGGCTCCCGATTGTAAAGTTTTGATGAAGCACTGGTTATTCTGGTTATGTATTAACATCTGAGACTTCTTGCCTTATGAATGTCATCTTCTTTCCATGTCTTTATTTATACTGTATTAGAACAACTCGAAATTGGAGGATCCAGTCGAGTTGCACTGTTATAGGATGATGTAGGTTGGATCAATGTAATAGTTGCAAGGTTTCTAATCAGTTATTGTGCTTTCTCAATGCTGAATGGCTCAGAATTAGAGGATCCAGTCGAGCCACCTTTCAGTTCCTTGAAACTCGGGGTCAAGAGGATCTTATCTTCTGAGTTTTTCCTCCTCAAGCTACTGAAGGCCTGATGCCCGAGGTAGTCTTTCTCACTCATCTCAATAAGTCTTCCATCTATCCATCTTATACTCAACTTACTGACGGAAGTTGGATCAAGACCTCCCTTGTTTTTTACATACCAGGCCCAGTTTCCTGAGTTAAAGCTATACTGTTCTGAGTTCACTCACATCCAATCACCCCATTTAAAATTAAATCGTGACATAAACTGATGGGCGTTGGGCTCTACTCATGCTGCAATCCAGGAGTGACTTCTGACACTAACACATTTAACCATGTGTTGTAGTAATAATTATGCATCTCTTTTCATGGGTTTATTATTTTTATGTTGCATGCGTATTTTTGTTATGAATATATATGTAATTATGCATTGCATAATGTATTTTGATGTTTTAATTAGTGTCAGAATTGTATCAGAGAAACTTGGATGAGTTTTTGTTGGTAATGGAAACATTACAAAATGATATCAGAGTTGATGACAAGAGTAGAGAAGTGTTTTTGGTGTGATGTGCCCATCCTACGTGGATGGGTACGTTACAAAATGGTATCAGAGAAATAAAAACTTTTAGTGGCATAGCCCAACAAGTGGTTGGGGATGTTACAATATGGTATCAGAGCCAATTTTTCAACACTAATCCTAGATGGGCCGAGTTAGCTTAATGTTGAAGCATATTCTTGGAGAAAATTGAATTTGGGAGTGGCTAAATTTCAATTTTCAGGGCGTCCATGAAGTAAATTGAAGCCATTTAGTAGAATTGGGTAAAATCCCTAATTTATGTTGTTAAATTCATGGAGATATCCCTAATTTTAATCCATGTTTAAGAAAATTTAGACATGAATTGGTTTAATTTGATGTTGAAAAGAAGTCGTGATCAATTGAGTGAAATTGAACAAATGACATGGTTGCAGAACCTCCATGGTGGAAATTGGGTGAAAATCAGGAAAAAACCCCAATTTATGCACCAAAATTTATGGAAAAATCAGTTAAGCGTAGAAAATATTGTGCGTGCTAAGTAATAGTGAGGGGCAGAGAAAAACAAAGGTGTTCATTAAAATTGAGTATTGTGTTGTGCGGAACCAGTGATGTGAAAAATAGTGTGTGCATGGTGCGCACTAAACATGGGGTGTTGTGAAAAAAATAAGAGTACACATGATATGTACACTAAGTTTTGGTGATGTGTCATGCATCACAAGTGGTGCATGTAGAATATAAGTGCACAATAAAGCGCATTGAATTTTGACACCATAGGATGCAAAACCTGTGGCACAAAAATAATAGTGTGATGCACAAGGTGTGCTCTTGGGGTGGTGACAGAACATGGTACAATGTTATTGGTGCGTGCACAATGTTTGTATGAAGTGCATGCATGTTGAATGTTTGCAGTGCATGAAGGTATATTAATTGGCATGCAGTATGAACACACTAAACCCTGACATGGTAGGGTGTAGTTTTTGTGGTGCATGCATAGTATTGGTGTGCGACACAAAAGTCTTTCTCAATATATTTTAGCGCACAACATAATATTGGTGCGAAGAGAATATTTGTCTGTCGTGTGAGCACACTAAACCTTGGGGTTGTGTGGTGTGGTACTCATAGTCCACGTAGAGTATTGGTGCATGACATAGAAGTGGTTCTCAGTAGAGTTTGGTGCGTGACAGTAAAGTATGCACAATGGATATTGATGCATGATGCATGCACTTCATTTTAGCTTTGTGTGCGTAAAATTGGTGCATGCTAATTATGGGTTATAATTGATAAGTAGTGCACACAAAGTTGATTGGGCAGTTAATCTTCCCAAGAAAACAAAAGAATAATTATGAAGCTTTATGGAAACAAAACTATACATAATTTCATGAATCTGTTAATTGTTTAGTCTAAGAAATTTTGTTGGATGCACATTTTGCAGAGTCAATGGCATTAAATCAGAACAAGATCAACACAAGTTTAGAATCATGGAAGATGTGCAGGGAGTTTTCATCCATGAAGAAGAGATCAGAGGAATGTATGTTCATATGGGTAATGAAGGTACAAATTCTAATGGACATGGAGAAGGTAAAGAAGAAATTATGAACTTAGTAGAGACTATAAAAATTTTGCAAAAAGATGTCATGAGTTACAAAAATGATAATGAGAGGCTTATGAAAGCTAAGAAGTAGCAAGAAGACTTCAACATCCAGTTAATGCAAAGCTTGGATAGAATAGAGAAGAACATGGATAGGGAGACCGATTCAAGCATATCAAGGAGTCATAAGTCTCATGATAATATGGGAAGAACAAGAAGTGTTGGCAGGCATCACCATCACTCTCCAAGGCATTCAACTAGGAGAGCATGTAGCAATGCAATCCCATCTCCTGTCAGGAAGCAAAAGAAGAAGTTTGGAGTGGATGGACTTCAGGGCGAAATGAACAAAATCAAGACTCCTACTTTTGATGGTGAACAGAAGAAATATGAGGATGAAGAGACAAGGCTACTAAACATGAGAAAGTATTTTCAATTTCATAATTAATCTTCACAGGCATAAGGTAGAATTGTTATTTATCAGCTCAAGGGAAAAGCAACAATGTTGTGAGACCAATTTGTACAAGTGCAACACATTGATGAGAATAAGGTGACTTGGAGGGAATTCAAGAGGTATTTTCAAATGAAATACTTGACTAAGAGATACTATGATAAGAAAATGAAGGAATTCTTTGAACTCAAGCTTGGAAGTATGACCATAGATGAGTATGAAAGGAGGTTTTTAGAGTTGCTGAAATATGCTTCCTTCATCAAAGATGAGCAAGTTAATATTTAGAGATATTTGAGTGGGTTTCCCCTTTATGAGATGATCCAGGTACACATCACCTCCCTTGTCTGAGGTCGTCTTTCTCTCAGTCAACTGCTTCTCATGATATCCAACACTGACTTTTTTTGCCTTCCACATACATTCTTTTTTATAATGTCTATATTCACCGAATTTCCATCATCTTCACATCGATTGAACCAGGGACTTAGATCTACCCTTCAACTTAAACTTTCTACCGAAGAATATGCCTTTATCTCTATTTACCGGTCGACCTCTCACTACCAGAGCATATTTTGTTGATCCTTCCATGTTCTTCCTTCTCATTTCTTCTGACAACAGAGAAGCAACCTCATCCTCTAGCGCTAGTGTGGTTGTATTACTCCCAATAGCCATGACTAAGCTATCCCAGGAGTCTGGAAAAGAACATAATAGGCTTATACACTCCTCTTCATCAGTGATCTTAATATCCATAGACGATAACTGGCTTAACACGGTATTAAACACATAAAAATGCTCATTCATCAAACTACCATCACTCATCCTCAGAATAGACAGTTTCTTTATGAGAAACAACTTATTTACCAGATATTTTGACTGGTACAAGCTTCCCATCTCGTCCCACAATGTCTTGCCCAAATCTTCACCTAAGACATTCAACAACACTAAATCTGCAATACAAAGCCAAATAGTACTTCTTTCTCTTCTTTCGATTTTCTCCCATTCTTTCGTCAACATGCCTATTGGTTGGGTACCTAGATAGACCATTGTCCATTATTCTCTATCTACAAGAATATCTTCCATTTTAATATTCCAAAGCTCAAAATTGTGTTCATTGAATTTTTCTATCTATATTTTGGAATTGCTCGACATTCTTTACCAAGATATTTAACACAATTAATGACTTACAACTCTTACTCTACCTAGGTTTAGTTCTCAGATTCAAGATTTGCAAATCAAGATCTGATATCCTCGCCAAAGCATAACATCACTCTGATAACTCACTTGTCAGGGCAGACCTAAGCTCTGATACCACATATTAGGAAATAAAAGACACTTCCACACTAATCCTAGTGGAAGAGAAGAAGAATTTAATCAATAATGCAAATGACACAAGCAATCACACAGTGCACTGAGATTTTACCCTGAAAACCCTTAACCAGGAAAACCAACATTCCTTTGAGCGTTCTACTCTCTTGTTGTCTTATTAAATTAGAATAAAGGGTTACATGTCTAATCTTGGTCCACACCTAAGACACAATCGACATCATACCCTCTTTAATCCGCAAGAACAACCCTGTATCCAATTCGGCTTACATATGAATGAACAACAACCTACACTTACACATGCATTAACCTACAAAATTTCATTATACGATTACCTCACAACAGCCTTTACGACCTTACAACACACCTCTTTATAATATTTTCAATAGGAAAACCCTAAATATTGGTGCCCAAAAGCATTTACAGATCCATGCATATAATTTGGCTACAAATCCCATAAAACCCAGGATTTTGTTACAGTCAGCTCCAAGTCCGGCTTACCAATTGATTACTAGTCAGTGTTCATTCATTCTCTAGTCATTTGTCTCATGCCCACACTTTGACCTCTTGTCGGTTGACTTGTCATTGATATCTTCGTCTTCGACTTTAATCAATCGACTCCCTCGACCTTCGACTTGTTGTCGATCCACCTCGACTTTGACCTCCTATCAATCCACCTCGAACTTTGACCTGTTGTTGATCCACCTCAACCTCGAGCATAAGTCGATTCACCTCGACAAAACTTTCATTGAAAAGCATATAACAACCCCACATATAAGGAATAAGGGAGTCAAGGTTTGAATGTTTTGGAAGGTGATGGGAGTCTATAAGTGGCATTTAATTGACATGATAGTGGTTCGTGGGAGTAAGGGAATAAGGATAAGGGTTTTCATCTCATCATGCCCCCTTATTACTTGGAGTGCTCATAGGTTAACAACCTTGCATGTTAAACCTCTTCAACAAGTCTTCAACATATTTGGATTGACCAATGGATATGCCTACAATTGTTTGTTTGATTTGCATACCCAAAAAATATTGCATTTCTTCTAAATCAAACATCTCAAACTCATATTTCATTACCTCCTTGAACTCCTTCACAAGTGAGGGTGAGGTGCTCATAAAAATGAATTCAAGTACATATAAGAAAACAATGATGAAATCGGACCCCACAACCTTTTGTATAGGGTACTCTCAGAAGGAAATTTATCAAAGCTATAATCATGAAGATAGTTATTAATTCAAGAGTATCAAGATCTAGGGGCTTGTTTGATCTAGATGGATGTCGGTGGCCTCCCACCTATTCCAACTGGTTCATTTTGGCAGTTTTTGAGTTTCGTAGTTTTTTCCTAGTTTTTATGTCCCAGACTTTCGGGGTCATTTTGAGGCCCTGAACAATGTTCTTAGGGTTCTCCACAATGAGACTGTTGACGAAGCCAGATTTTGATAGAAACATTTGTAGTCATCGGATAGACCTTTCAACGGGATATTGTGTGCCTAAAACGAAGATTGTATGCAAAAGTTATGACCTCGGGAAGTTGATGTACTAGCTTACCCCAACGGGGCCCACATGAATTTTGGATCTTCATATCCTAGGGTTAGGTTTTTGGATGTCTAGGGTTTTGGAATTCATTCTTATTGTAAAAAGGCCTTCAAAGCCTCATTGAAATCATATTCTTGCGAATGAGTGCAGCTGTCACATCTCTTCTCAGAGATAAGTCGTCACCATTCTAGCAATCTTGTTTTCCACTACATTTTATAGTTTGAGTTTATTTCCTTATTGAATAGAAAACCAATTTTACTGTATCTTTGTTATTCTATGTTAAGCATATTTTAATAATATGTATTAATTTTGTTCTTCTCATAAAATTTGGATCATTGGTATCGGAGCGGTCTGTTCCTTGTCATCTTAATGCATGTCCCCAACGAGGTCATGGTAGAAATAATTGGGTCTTGAGCTTGTTTATCTTGAGGAAAAAATCCCTCGCACGCCCAAGCACCCTCTCATATAAGGAGAAAATAAATATGACGGGACATGAGATCCTTTCAAAATGTTGCTTGAGGAAGCCCTCATGCAACAGAGGAACGAGATGATGGATAGTTTCGCGCAAATCCTTCGGTGGCTACCAATAGGCGACGCATCTTCCTTGAGCGAAGGCACCGCCCCCTTCAATATACAAATAAACTTTGATATTCCTATATTTGAAGGTCAGATAGACACAGATGTTGTAGACAAGTGGTTGAATCTATTAGAAGGGTATTTTTCTATCCATAACTTTTTGAACAGAGAAAATATTACTTTTGCGCTTCTCAAAGTCGTTCCCCATGTCAAATATTGGTGGGAAACTTTTTGTGAGAAAAAATAAATAGAGGAAATCTGATTATTTACAGTTGCATCCACTTGGGAATCCTTTAGGGATGCTATTAAGGAACAATAATACCCTATTGGAAGTTATTACTACTTGTATACCAAATGGACCACACTGCGGCAAGAAAGAGACCAAGTAGTGTCAGAGTTCATAAATGTATTCCATACCTTGCGCACCAAGTTGGGTATCAAAGATTCAGAGCGACATTTGGTGCTCAAGTATCACGGTTCTCTGCATAGATACATCCATATCGAAATGGAATTTCTGGACATCTCGTTATTGGGCACAACCTATCGATATGCCGTCAAAATCAAGCAGAAGCTCAAAAAAAAGACACGACAATTTGGGCCTGGGAACCCTTCATAGCAAAAGACAGGAAAGGGCAGCCCCAACCCACAGAACAAAGGATAGAGAAAATATGGACAATATCAGTACAACCAGTCCAAGCCGCAAGAAAAGAAGGACATTAGAAAGACAAAGAAAGATAATGGGAAGTGGTGCGAATTCCATAAGAGCCCTTTCCATAACACTGTTGATTGTCACTCAAAGCAGTCATTGGTGGTCGAAGTGAAAGACTCTGAATCAGATGCAGGTTCTGACTCTAAGTCAGAACCAAAAAGGGGAATATAAATCATTGATGCAGAACCCAATGCCACCGTTGCTACCACAAAGCTCCAACCTAGTGAACCAAATGAACCAAAAGAAGGCGAGCGCCTTTTCCATTCATAAATGTGGGTAAAAGGCACCTCGCTTCACTTCATCATTGATAGAGGGAGCCAGAAGAACCACATCTCAATAGAGTTCATCAAACGACTGGCCCTGCTAACAACACTGCACCCACAACCCTACACCATTGGATGGCTCCACCAAGGAAGAGATCTTTGCATCAACCAATAGTGTCGACTGTCGTATGACATCAAGCCCTTCAAATATGAGGTATTTTGTGATGATTCTCCTTTCGAAGTTTGTAATGTTATTTTTGGCCAACCTTATTTATGGAAACATCATGTTGTATATGAGTCTAGGCCTCATAGTGTTATTATTACTTTGAACAGAAAATTGTAAAGGATACCCGAGGCAATCCCTCCTAATGTTATTTCCTTGATCTCTACTAAGCAATGTAGGAAGGTCATCTCTCAGACCAGGAAATTTGTCTTCTTTGTGATTCATTTTCAGAATGAGCGAAATATCACAACCACATCCAGGGCCTCTGTGATCGATCTCTCCACACAACAAAAGTAAGTGGATAAGGTCGTGGAAGAATACTCAGATATCTCCTCCTCTCCTACCAGGGTACCTCTGCACTTCCAGGTCAAGCATCCCATCGATCTAACCCCAGGAGCACCGCTACCCAATGGGCCAGTCTATTGTCACTCTCTGTTAGAAAATGAGGACATCAAGAGGAAGATCCCAGAACTGATCCATAAGGGGCACATCCATCCCATCTCATCGCCTTGTGGGAGCCCAATCGTGATGGTGCAGAATAAAGACAGGACCCGATGAATCTGCATTGATTATCGAGCCTTGAATAAAATCACAATCTAAAACCGGTACCTAATTCCCCGAATCGACGACCTCCTTGATCAGTTCATGGGGGGCAAATTATTTTGTAAGATTTATTTGAAGTCTGGCTACCACCAGGTTCCAATAGAACATACAGATTTATGGAAGACCACCTTCAAGTCAAAAGAAGGTATTTTTGAATGGGTAGTCATGTCCTTTGGTTTGCCAAATGCTCCAACAACTTTTATGAGGATGATGGACGATATCCTGCGACCTTTCATCAATAATTTTTTAGTGGTATATCTAGATGACATCGTCATCTACAACAATACTTGGGTGGAACACTTACAACATATTCAAGAGGTTCTGCACACCCTATGGTAGCACAAACTATATGCAAACTTAGAAAAATGCTCCTTTGGCATGGACAGGGGGATTACTTAGGCTACATCGTTGATCAGCATGGTGTGCATGTGGATCCAGCCAAGATATAGGTCATCTGTTAATATTCATCCTCAACCACACTCACTGAGCTTCAGAGCTTCTTGGACCTTGCCAATTTATATCGTAGATTCATGTTGGGATTCTCTTATATCGCATGGGCCCTTGACCAAGTAACCAGGGGTGGAGGTAAGACAAAATTTGTGTAGGGCCTATCCCAACAACAAGCCTTCGATGGCTTGAGGCAACGTTTGTGCTCATCCCCAATACTTTCATTACCATAACTACATCATCCCTTTGAGATCAAGACAGTTTCTTCTAACTATATTGTGGGCATCGTTCTCACTCAACACGGCCACCCCGTGGCATATCATAGTGAGACACTATCATATGTTGTCCATAAGTACCCTAATTGTGACAAAGAAATGTACTCCATTTTGAAAGTATGACACAAATGGAGACATAACATTCTTGGGAAGGAGACAGTCATCCACACTAATCACAAACCACTGCAGTTCATGTAGGCCCAAGGAAAATTGCAGAATGACCGCCATACAAAGTGGTCCACATAATTACAACAGTTTCATCTCAACAACAAGTATAAAACATGAAGTACCAATGAAGTTGTTGATTTCCTCGGCCAACCTCCAGTCGCGACAATCACCATGCTGCTAGAATCTTGTTGCCACAATACCTTCGGGTGGCCCCACCTCTATGAGACTAACCCTGACTTCTCCACCACCTACCAAATGTTGGGCACCAACTTAGTGGTCACTAATTTCCATCTTTAGGATGGGTTGTTGTGTCGTCTAGGCCATCTGTACGTTCCATCAAGCGAGTGTGCGAAGATGATTTGGGAAGATCACTAGAGTCGAGTGGAATGACACTTTGGCATCGAAAATATAGTGGCAGTGCTGCAAAAACATTTCTACTGGCTGAAAATTCGACATGATGTCGACAAGTATATCATTTCTTGCACTGCCCGTGCTATTTCCAAACCGAACACTAAGAAACATATCTTGTACACCCCTCTACCTACTCTTGATAAGATGTGGGAATCCATCTCAATGGACTACATGTCGGGCCTCCTGTCCACCAAGAGGGGAAACGACTATGTTTTGTGGTTGTTGATCGCTTTTCCAAGATGGAAATTCTAGTCGCCTGCAAGAAGAACATCATAGCAGAGGCCACTATGAAGCTCTTCTTTGAACAAGTATGGGTACATTTTGGGAGCCCACAAACCATTGTCTCGGACCGAGACAGTCGGTTCCTCAACACATTCTAATCCATCCATTGGTCACTGTTGGATACCAAGCTCACCAAATATGTTGCCTTCCACCTCCAGACAGATGGTCAAACTAAGGTCGTCAATCGGATGATCGTACATACCATGTGCATGTACAATTCAAAGCACACCCACACATTGGATGGGAGTCTTCCCTGTGTCCATCATAGCTACAACTGAGCCCTGCATAGATCAACTAGCCACAACCCCTTTCAGGTGGGGTTGGGATTCCAACCATTAGGCCCCATGGATGTTTCACTACCCCTAGTGACCACCTCAACCGACTCATCCTCTGCTCCACCAGAAGCTGACAAAGCCACTCGGTTCATTAAGCAGATCCATCACATCCTCCAACAGGTTCGGGATATTATACAGAAGTCTAATGTCAAGTACAAGTAGTTCCATGGTCAACATTGGGTTCCACATAAGTTTTAGGTGGGTGACAAAGTTTGGTTGCACTTGTAGAAAGAACGCCTTACAAGGCCCCATCAGAAGATTCACCCACTCCGTTATGGGTTGTACACCATCACCAAGGTAATGGGTGACAATTATTTTGAGCTCAAAATTCCCTCTTTCCTTGGCCTACACCTAATCTTCCACATGGCTCTCCTTCGACCATATTTTCCACCATTATTGGACACCTTAGAGATAGCAAAGAAGTTGACACCAGTAGAGATAAACTATGATGGCATGAAACCAGCATCCAGTGATCAGATTGTGGACACAAAGATCAAGGTCAGTCGACATCAAAGGATCCATCTTTATCGAGTTGTCAAAGTAGGGCAACTCTTGCACCAAGGAAAGTGGCTCACCTGGGGCCAAATTCAACAGAAATTTCCTCATCTGATGGGGGAACTCAATGCAATGGATACCATTTATTCCTAAGGGGGGAGTATCGATCTATATGTATTTCGGTGGCCTCCCACCTATTCCAATTGGTTCATTTTGGAAGTTTTCCAGTTTGGCAGTTTTTTCTTATTTTTTAGGTCCCTCACTTCCGGGGCCGTTTTGAGGCCCTAAACAACGTTTTTAGGGCTCTCCATAGTCAAATTGTATGTTGAATTAGAGTCTTATGACAACATGTGTATTCCTCGGATAGACCTTTCCAATGGGCTATCATGCACCTAAAACAGAGATCGTATGCAAAATTTACGACCCCGTGAAGTTAATGTACTAGCTTACCCCAATGGGGCCCACATGACTTTTGGCGCTTCATCTCCTAGGGTTAGGTTTTTGGATGTCTAGGGTTTTGGAATTCATGCTTATTGTAAAAAGTCCTTCAGATCCTAATTTTAATCATCTTCTTGCGAATGAACTCAGTGGTCACATCTCTTCTCAGAGATAAGCCACTACCATTCTAGCAAGCTTGTTTTCCGCTGCATTTTACAGTTTTAGCTTATTTCCTTATTAAATAGAAAACTAGGTTTATTGTATCTTTGTTATTTTTTGTTAAGCATCTTTTAATAATATGTATTCATTTGTTCTACTCATAAAATCTGGATCATTTTTTAAGACCATAAAGAGCCTTTTTAAGCCTATAAAGATTATCCTATTTACCTTTAGCAATGAAACCTTGAGGTTGTTCAATATAAACTTCTTCCTTCAAATATCCATTTAACAAAGAAAATTTAACATCCAATTGATAAATTGTTAACTTTAACTGAGATGCAATGGAAAGAAACGTTCTTACAGTTTCAAGTCTTGCTACTGGAGCAAATCTTTCCTCATAGTCAATGCCTTCTTTTTGCACATATCTTCTTGCAAATAAATGTCCCTTATACTTTGAAATACTTCCATCCATATTAAATTTTATCTTGTAAATCCACTTTACTCCAATAGTGTATTTTCCATGAGGAAGTTCAACTAACTCATATGTGTCATTTTTTTCAATCTATGACATATCATCTTCCATGGTTTGCAATCATGGCTCATTGGTGCAAGATTCTTTAAAATGAAAAGGTTCAACATGGGTAGAATAAATAAGAGTAAAATTATCACCAACATACGTAGATGTTTCATATATCTCTTTCAAACTTCATGTTTTTATAGGAGGACTAGATGGAGGTGTTGATTGTGTATCAACATGAGATATTTCTATTAGAGAAGATAAGGATTCCTTTGATGGAGAACTCCTTGAAGGTCAGCCTGAATTTCTTACAGTAGATGTAATATACCTAGGATGAACCCCAATTGTAAATATAAATGTAACTGTAAATTACATATAATTTGGTGAGTTGATGGAACAAGTGCATAGGTTTGGTTCTGCTCGCATTAAGTTAGCGTGCGAGAATACCACAACAAAGGAGTGTGTGTAGTTGTAAAATGATACATCGCACAATTTAATGTTTTGGCACACGCCTGTGTAAGCGCGCAGGAATGGCGCACAAAATGGAAACAACTTGAAGAATACAACGTGTACCGATATAAGCGTGTGAGGATGGCGCACATTCCATGATTTAGCGCATATCGGCTTAGTGCGTGATTTTGGAGGCCAGAGAGCCTCTCTCTCTCTCTCTCTCTCTCTCTCTCTCTCTCTC
>ML780847.1:466168-492362 GCA_009831015.1 Picea engelmannii
CAGTGTGGGCTACGTCCACCAGAGAAATTGCCAGGTCCTTCCTTTATTATTATCCAGCAAATGAAGGGATACAACCTACAACAAAACCCGTTGTAACTTCCTCTTCTTTCTATCACAGTCTCCTCTCTCAGAATACAATATTCACCATCAACCGTAGCTGCAATACATTTCCCTCATAAAAGAGGGTTTCCTTCTAGGGAAAAAAACCCTAACATAATCTCTATCGTTAGATTTGCGACCTTATAATGAACAGTCCAGATTTACAATGAAATTACAATATACATTTACAAGGCAATCTTTCCTTCCGGGGCTTCGCCCCTGGACCCCGCAGAGGGGGTACCCCCCCTCTGCACTCCCCTGCATGGAAGAGTGGACATACTTCTGGGGTGTAAATACTTCATGAGGTATAAACATGGCTGAAAGTAAAATACCTCTGAATCAAGAAGATAATCATGCTCCACAACCAACAATAGTGCACATAGAGTATTGGTGCATGACAGAGAAGTGGTTCTCAGTAGAGTTTGGCACGTGACAGTAAAGTATGCACAATGGATATTGATGCACGATGCATGCACTTCATTTTAGCTTTGCGTGTGTAAAACTAGTGCATGCTAATTATGGGTTATAATTGATAAGTAGTGCATGCAAAGTTGATTGGGAAGTTAATCTTCCCAAGAAAACAAAAGAAAGAATTATGAAGCTTTATGGAAACAAAACTATACATAATTTCATGAATATGTTAATTGTTTAGCCTAAGAAATTTTGTTGGATGCACATTTTGCAGAGTCAATGGCATTAAATCAAAACAGGATCAACACAAGTTTAGAATCATGGAAGATGTGTAGGGAGTTTTCATCCATGAAGAAGAGATCAGAGGAATGTATGTTCATATGGGTAATGAAGGTACAAATTCTAATGGACATGGAGAAGGTAAGGAAGAAATTATGAACTTATTAGAGACTATAAAAAGTTTGCAAAAGATGTCCTGAGTTACAAAGATGATAATGAGAGGCTTATGAAAGCTAAGAACTAGCCAGAAGACTTCAACATCCAGTTAATGTAGAGCTTGGATAGAATAGAGAAGAACATGGATAGGGAGACCGATTCAAGCATATCAAGGAGCCATAAGTCTCATGATAATATGGGAAGAACAAGAAGTGTTGGTAGGCATCGCCATCACTCTCCAAGTAATTCAACTAGGAGAGCATGTAGCAGTACAATCCCATCTCATGTCATGAAGCAAAAGAAGTCGTCTGGAGTGGATGGACTTCAGGGGGAAATGAAAAAAATCAAGACTCCTACTTTTGATGGTGAACACAAGAAATATGAAGATGAAGAGACAAGGTTGCTAAACATGAGAAAATATTTTCAATTGCATAATTAATCTTCACAGGCATAAGGTAGAATTGTTATTTATCAGCTCAAGGGAAAAGCAACAATGTTGTGAGACCAATTTGTACAAGTGCAACACATTGACGAGAATAAGGTGACTTGGAGGAAATTCAAGAGGTATTTTCAAATGAAATACTTGACTAAGAGATACTATGATAAGAAAATGAAGGAATTCTTTGAACTCAAGCTTGGAAGTATGACCATAGATGAGTATGAAAGGAGGTTTTTAGAGTTTCTGAAATATGTTTCCTTCATCAAAGATGAGCAAGTTAATATTTAGAGATATTTGAGTGGGTTTCCCCTTTATGAGATGATTCAGGTACACATCACCTCCCTTGTCTGAGGTCGTCTTTCTCTCAGTCGACTGCTTCTCATCATATCCAATTATTGCCTTCCACATACATTCCTTTTTATAATGCCTATATTCACTAAATTTCCATCATCTTCACATCAATTGAACCGGGGACTTAGATCTACCCTTCAAATTAAACTTTCTACCGAAGAATATGCCTTTATCTCTATTTATCGATCAACCTCTCACTACCAGAGCATTTTTGTTGATCATTCCATGTTCTTCCTTCTCATTTCTTCTGACAACAGAGAAGCAACCACGTCCTCTAGCGCTAGTGTGGTTGTATTACTCCCAATAGCCATGACTAAGCTATCCCAGGAGTCTGGCACTCAGTAAAACCGAATCAATAGCACCTGTCTATGTCAATGTAGTAAAACAACTGGTCACCAACCCATAACACCTCATAATCAAAATCAATGTTTTAATAGCATAAAATCAGGATCACTTGCGAGCAAGTGTCCTCAAAGAATAAGTTCGCTCAGTGCGCAAGAGAAAGATGTTACATATTTACATTAGAAGTATTCCCACCACATTTGTCAGTCTCAGAAGAGGAGGCATGTGAACAAGATGTTGATGCTCCAGAAATAAAATCCTCTCTATCTGATGAAGCCATCACTGCTCAGTACAAATATAGAATGGTGCAAATGCCCACTCTCCCAATGACATTCTTATAGCTTGTGGAATGAAAATTTCCCTCCAAATTTTTCCCAAAAATTTCCCCCCAAATTTTCCCTCTCAAAATTTGCCTCCAANTTTTTCCTCCCAATTTTTGCCTAAAGTTTTCTCTTTAATATTTTACCTTCAATATTAAATAAATCTTACTCGATTATTTCATCATAAATTAATTAATTACATTATGTTTTATCTTTTTTAATTTATCCCACATTGATTAAATGTAGAGAGGTTTATAAAATATTTGATATATATACATAATCTTCTATTTTATTTATCCCATATGCATTAAACAAACTAACAAGTGGTATAGTACTTGGTATATATACACACTCTTGTTCTGGTTTTTTACATCGCATCAACTATTGAGCAACGATTGCTTAATGTTTTGAGCAACACTTGCTTAATGTTTTGGATTAATCAGGTTTTTATCTATGCAAAACATTGAAAACCTTAAATTTCATGTGATTTTTATACATAGATCATGAATTTTCAATTTTTTATATATTTTGAAAGAAATTTTTGCAAAATTTATCACATTTTAAGTCTAAAAAATGAAAAAAACCTCCTAAATTTACTATGCTTCAAACCTAAAAAATTTATAAAAACATAAAAAAATTATTGTTTTACTTCCTTTCAAAAAAAAATATTTCGCTGGTCATTAGGACGATGTGGGGCATCTCCCTACAAACCCCCCCCCCCGCCCCCGGTTCCTGCATGGCCGACAAACTATCCAATGTTTAATTTAAAAAAAATTAATTTTAATTTTAATTTTAATATATTTTGTTTTGTTTTAATATAAAGTTTTATTTCTAAGTTTTAATGTAAATTTTTTTATATAATTGTTTTAATAAAAAAATTAAAATTGGTTTTGGTTTTGTTTTCATTTTTCTTTTTAAATTTTTTTGCTTTCAATATATTTCTTTTATAAAATTAAAAGTTTGATTTCTAAAGTTTAATATTTTTATAAAATTTGTTTGTTTTTTAAAAAAATTGTTTATGTTTTTTTATCTAAAAGTATTTTTTTTTTAATTGTCTTTTTTTTTCTTTTAATGTTTTTCATATGTGTAATTTTATTATTATTTTTTTTTTAATGTGGTTTTTTGTTTTTTTAAGTGTTTTGGGTTTTGTTTTTTGTATATGATTTTTTCTTTAGTATTTTGTTTTGTGTTTTTTTTTTTAATTTTTTGTCTTAGAAAAAAGTAAGTTTTTAGATAATTTTAATTTAACTTTAGTTTTTGTCCATGAATAAAATATATTTTATTTTTTCCTTAAATAATTTGTGTTTTTTATTTTTTATATGGGACAAATGGCACGAAAGAAAATCTATGTGAATATATCTAGAACAAGACCTGCAATAATGGCATCCAAAAGCCCAATTAGGACCTCCATGAATGCTAGGAAACAAAATGCTAGCCCAACAAATGAGGTCACAAGAGCAATGAAGAATGTTAGAGAGTGGAAAATTGTCAATGGTGAGAGTAGAATGGAGAATTTTTGGTATATTAAAGACAAACAAGTTGTCAATGGAGAATTCTTGGTATATTAAAGACAAACAAGTTGTCAATGGAGAACAAATAATTTTGTATTGTGCTTAATTTGAACATGTCGAACCAAGCTATCAGTTACTTGGCATGTTATGAGATATGTGTTTGGTGCTAGGAACATATATTGTTTATGCACTGGGGAAACAATCAAAGACATATCTCAAGATTAGATATTGTTTGAATATGAGCAATTATAAAAAGGAAGAAATTTTCACAGAATTATGTGCAATGATCGTGATAGACATTGAGATGTGCAATGTAAGTTTTCTTATTCTTATTTGTGTATCATGTATTATTCTAAGTTTCGTGGTAATTTTTAATTATTATTTAACAATGGAAATGACGTATTTTATTTTTACAGGATTTTTCTAAGCGCCTTTCAGAGATGTTAGTGGGGATTTATTCTACATAAAGAAATATCATGGAAGTCATCAGTTTCTTTCATATCAATAAGGCACATGAAGGAAGGAAAAAGAAGCAAAGAGTAACGGAAGTTGAAGCTGTAGTAGAAAACAGAGAAGAACAACAAAGAATAAATAAAAGTCATCATTCTAGAAAGGATAAAAGGGTTACATTTGAAGATATGGAAACTCCAGATGAAGATGTCGTTGAGATTAATGCCAATGAGGTTACCTATATTCCTCATAAGAAGACTAAACAACATAATCACAAAATAGTTATGGCCAATGACAATTTCATTCCTTGTGATTATGAAGAGATTGTTGAGTTAGATGAAACTCGTTTAAATCGTAAAAAGAGGAAAGAAAAGGTTGTTGATGAAGAAGAATTGATAGTTACCTTTGAATATCATCATGTAAGTCCTAAAGGTAGCAGAGAAATAATAACACCTGGTGTTGATCTAGAAGATTGTATTATAAAAAAAACACAAATACCATTCGAGATCGACTAAGGAGGAATAATTTGGTTGATGAGGGCCATACATTTATATTGAATGTGAAGTAGCTATATAAACCCATAGAAGGCCAAGAAAAATACCAAATTAGAAAACCATATCAATTGCATATCCAAAACTTAAAAGCACTGATTAGGCACAATCCATATGCACATGTGGTTGAATACTTAGTTCTTGTTGACCCAATGGAAGTTCCTACCAAGGATGCATTTGATAGGTCAAAATGTTTTGAGTATAAATATTATGTGATTGGAGGAAATCATTCTACAGAGGCTAGAAGAGAATTGATGGAAGAGTATCCCAATAACCCTCTCTTTGAGACAATCAGATGCGTAATTTATGTTGGTTTAATGGATGGAGAAGAAAAGTTATTGGCATGGGATCATAACACAGATAATGACTACAGGATGTCCACGACTTTCATTCAGAGAGTGAGATTTATCCATAATGATTTTTCTGTAATATGTGGTGGGGATAGATCAAACGTTGATCCAAAGTTTAGGAAGGAATGTTGTAAGGAAATAGGCTTCCCTATTGATGAGGAAAGTGTAAAAGTAAAAAATCGCAAAGGAAGTGATGCATTCAGAGTTGTGGATAGCTATTTCCAATTGGGATTTAAAATTGGACAGATATGGGATTTGGTAGATGAGATATTCAACCTATGGGAAAATAATAGTATAAAAAATTAGAAGGTTAAGAAGTATAAACCCTTAATAGGTAGCACAAGTAAGATAGGTCCTGAAATCAAAAACCTGCCAGATGATATGACTATAACACCTTGGAGAACAATCCAAGGAGAGAATGATGAGAAACTTTTCATAGTATATTATCACGTGTAAGGTCGGGTGAATTATCAATGGAGGAAATGTGTGATGAATTTAAAAAGTAAGTTTGTAGAGTTATTTCTTATTTATGTTATGATTAAAAAATTAATTGTTTCTATATAACATAAGAATGCATTTTATTCTATATATGATTATAACATTAACTTTTTTTTTATTTAGTCACAAGGTTTATATGAGAATACAAGAGGAAATGGTTAAGATTTTGAAAGAGCAGAGTTGGGAGGATGTTAGACTTAACTATCCAGATGCAATTTCTTCAATAGCATTGAGTATAAAAAAATTGCATTCAAAAGGGTATGGTGATTTATTACATTCATTTTATTTATTTGTACGTTAATTTATTTCGATTTTATTAGTTATAGATATATAATTATATGTTTTTTTTGTTTCATTAAAGATGTCAAAGAATAATATAGTTGGAGTACTTGAAACCTCCAAAATTTATATTGAAAAAGCTAAGTTTGAAAGATAAAGAAGGTGACGTCTTCAAAATGTTGAGCTTGATGACACATTTGATCACTACATTTAGAATGGGCTTGACATTGTTCAATATAAAGTGATATTAGGGGATTGTGAAAAAATTGCAAATATTGTTCATAAAAATGAATACTCCCTAGTTATTGCAGATATCCCTCATGGTTATAATATCCAAAACATTGAATATGATATTGAGCCAAATACGAGCGTGGGAGATGTACCTTCTCTATCGAGTAGTCTCTGAAGCTTTAACATAAACTCTAATGGTATTACCAATACCTTCTAAAATTTCTTCTAAGTAGAACTCTTGAGGTAAAAATATAGGCGAATCCATACCAATGCATGAGAGAATTCCTCCTTTTCTGGGATAATTTTTTCTGTCCAAAACCGTAGAAAGAGGCCAACAGAGTTGAAGAAATAGGGACCTCCATCAAATATTCGATTTTGATATTCTAGGTTATGAAACATAATAGTGAAAAAAACCTTGGAGCCAAGTTGCAGTTCATGCTGTCCTTTTAGTCGCCACTAGTGTTGTATCCATTTAACCAGACCTCGCGCGGAAGGATAGAGGCCTAAAAATTTACCAATCAGTGAGTAATCCCTCATGTATTGTTTATGATATTCAATGTGATGAGTATTTATCACATACTTAGAAGCCAGAGGCGCTTGAGGGAGACATGTCCCCGGATCCCAGATGTGAGCCTCTTTTGCATGAGTTCGTCCTGGATCAATTTCCATGGCTCGCTCCTTCGTCGATCCGTGAGAAAATAGGAGATTGTGTAGGTCCTGGGGAATATCAAAGGGCGGTCACTTGAAACTCCCCCTGCCAGTTTCTTTTGAAACCACGTGACTGTAGGAGGTGGCACATGGAAGCCATTGCTGGACCAAGCCAAGGGGTGGCCAAATTAATAAACCCTAAAGAGTTGTAGCCTTTAAACCCTAGAAAATTATTTCAACTTTACATCAATTAATATGGCTAGAAAATGAAAATACTCGATTATTTTAACAGTAAAGAGAATACCTTGAATAAAAACTATCAGTTATAAGTTTCATATTGAAGCCTCTACTTAGAAGAGAATTACCCAAAACATACATTTTCAATTTTCATGAGGAAATAAATAGGACATTCTCCTTTCTGGTTAAAAATAATATGTCAAAATCCTCATTAGTAGTTAGAACAATCTATTCTATTAAGATTTATAAAGTTTGAGAACATAAGGACTTACTTGAAAGAGAACATTTATTTAGATTTTTGAACAACTAAAGTAAATGCTCAAATTATGAGCTTATTTGTGTACATAATCTTCCTACTCCTAATTAATTCATCCATGTTGATTAAGTGAAGTGAAATTTCCAATGCAGCCAACCAAACAACTAACTGTTTGAATGGAATATACTTTCAATTTTAATTTTAAAACATAAACGTATGGATATTTGTAACTTAAAATAAAATTTCGATCCATACCCAGGGAAGAAAAAAGTAACACTTACTCTTCCTGATGATTCAAGGAAAACTGCAACAGGGTCTTCAAAATCATGAAAAATTACCTTCATTTCCTTGGTGAATAACTTTGCTTGAATCATCTCACTGAATTGATTTATCTTTAAATGGTGCATGGTCATCATAATATTCTCCAATGTTTTGATCTTCAAATCCTTTTATTTTATCATTTATAAGACTACTGCTGAAAATTCCTATAAATGATAGAAAAATATTTTCTTCATGTTCCTTACTACTATATCAACAATCTTGTCTATGTTATAAAATTGATTTAAATCCTTCATTTTAGCAGTGTTCAAAAAGAAGATTAAAATATGGAAATTTAGACATCTTTTCTCGAAAATGGAAAAATTCGTGACATATCAAGTTTCTTGGAGCCTCATAATGTATTTGAAATTCACCATTATTGTCTTCAGAAGAAGAATCAATTTTCCAAATGAAACCTTGACTTTTATCTTCCAAAGTAGACAAAAGAAATCCATCTTCTTGAAAATCTTCATGAATATGTTAATAGCAACTATATTTTTGTAACATCCCGCTCTTGTGCACACTGAGCGAACTTATTCTTTGAGGACACTTGCTTGCAAGTGATCCAGATTATTATACTTTTGGCCATTTGATTATGATTATGAGGCATTATGAATTGATGACATGTTATTTTGTTGTATTGACATAGACAGGTGCTATTGACTCAGTTTTCCTGAGTGTGCAGGATTTTTGACCTCGAGGGTGTAGAAGCATTGATGAAACCCCTTGGACTCCGGACCAAGTCAGGGAGTGGACTATTGGGGTTTGATTGTTGTATATATGACATTTGTGCATCTGATTAGATTATATGATTATGGATATTATTTTGACATGATTCGTTGATGATGCAGGATGATGATAGCTTGCCGAACAGACTTGCATGTGGAGTAGAGGGGTCGCACATGACCACCAGAGACATTGAGGGAGAGGTGTGGATAGCAGTCCTTCCAAATCCTACTAGCACTCTCGTCGTGGCTCGAACTGTAGGTTAACGATTACCTAGTTCGAGAAGATCCATGATCCCATGAGGGTCGACTACGACAGTCGCTCACGATGATTCTAAGGGGTGTGCAATAAGGCAGTGGCCTTATTCCTTAGAGGCCCTTAGTCTCCCACAAGATCACCTGGCGGAGTATTGTTTCCAAGGGTTTTGATGTCTACCAAGTCAGTCAAAAGGCGAGTGGTACCCTTGGAGCATGTAGTGCATCCTGAAGGGCACGTCGTGCAAGGGAAACAGAATGGGGCGAGTGGCACCCTTGGAGCACCTAGTGCATCCTGAAGGTCACATTGCGTTGCTAATTAGTAAATGAATGAAACTATATGGCCTTAGAATGAATAATGTGATGAGAAAGTTTTAAAACAATTTCCCTGATAAAATGTCGCCCAACCCAGGAAAATAAATTCTAGGTCTAAGTGATACTTGTGATAAAAACAAATACCTATTTATATAAAAATAAAAATATAAAAAATAAATAATAATGATAATCATCATTAATCATGGGACAAGTAGGGGGTAAGTAATTCAATTAAATTATAAAAATATTTTGGGTGATAAAATATAAAAGGGGGAAAAAGGGAAAATAATTGTTTTATCACATATGCTAATTAAAAATTTATTAATTAAAAAGGAAAAGGGGAAAAAGTTAATTTTCTACACCTGCCAATTTGAGTTTTAAATAAAAAGGGAAAGAGGGAAATTTAAAAGAATTAGGAAACTAGGAAAAAGCGGGAAACATAAAAAGAAAGGGGAAACACAAGCAAAAAGCAGAAAGACTAACTTATTAAGGTATCTATCATTTAAGAACTTTCTA
This sequence comes from Picea engelmannii, assembly GCA_009831015.1. Classification (NCBI taxonomy): domain Eukaryota; kingdom Viridiplantae; phylum Streptophyta; class Pinopsida; order Pinales; family Pinaceae; genus Picea; species Picea engelmannii. The sequence goes on from ML780847.1 coordinate 475,706, forward strand.
AATTAAACTCAACTAGTAAATTAGTAAGGGGGTAAGTCATTAAAATGTGTAAGGGAATATGGGGACACCTAGGAGCGATTCTAGGAATGCTTTTAGGTGGGTGAGGGAAATAGGAGTAATTAATTAATTAATGAAATTAATATATGTTGCAATGAAGGGGATGGGTGACACATGTACGGGGAGGAGTTTTATGAATTAAATTATTGAACAATAAATTAAATGGGATTTTGGGAAAGTAAATGAATTAGAAACTCTATATAAAGGAGGGAGGAGGAGGAGGATGGATCTCTTATGTGATGTGTAATGTTATGCTGCAGAAATTTAGACTTGACTGACTTAGCTTGTGGGAGTTGGGATACCCAGCTCGGTGAGGAGTGGTATCTCCACCTTGCGAGGCGAGATGGGAGCTATTTGCGCTCTGGTTTAATGTGCATGGACCCTTTGTAGCTCGTGGGGCTAAGGGGGAAGAAGAGTACCCCTAGCGTTGGCTGGGAGGTACTGGTGAAGTCTCATCGATTGAAAAGTGGGATCTGCACGAAGTGTGCGGGACATGACTCGGAGCGGGAGACTTGGGCTATGGTATGCTTGCCTATATTCTGCATGTTAGATTATTATAAACCTTACGCCTTCATTTCTGTATTTTCAACTATGTAAATAAAGTGTTGAACTTAGCAGTTTAATCGAGAACTTAAATTTCCTTAGCCTTAAGTTCGTTGCTTGACTTGATTCCCTTGGCAATCGATCCCTAAATGTTGTGACCATCCTATGGTTTTATTGATTTTGTGATGAGTTTGTGCTTCATACTTCGCCCTCGTCTCTATCTCATCAGTCCTCGCCTGAGTAGTCGGCTAGGAGCCATATCGACAGTCGTCACTTCAGTGTTAATATACCTATAGATCCTAATGCCCTGCTTTTATGTGCGTGGATGATGAGCGAAGGATGCTTCTTCCCAGTCGTCTTCCCCTATTGATTATTCTTGGTTGATTGATGGTCATTGCACCTTTTGGCAATTGTGTACGTCTGCGTCTGATTTCCTTAACTCCAAAAACCCTTGCGTATCCTTGAAGGATTAACCATGTTTTTCCTTGATTGATAACCTCTAAGTTGAACGCCCAATCTCTGTGTTTTGTATCTTGAATGTGTTTCATTACTGGATATCGCTCTACGTTTTTATATCTTGAATGTGATTCATTGTTGTATATATATATTTCTCTATGTTTTTGTATCTTGAATGCATTTCATTGTTGGATATTTGATCTATGTTTTTGTATCTTGAATGTGTTTCATTGCCAGATAAATATTGCTCTGCATTTTTATATCTTGAATTTGGTTCATTGTCGGATATATATTTCTCTACGTTTTTGTATCTTGAATGCATTTCATTGTTGGATATTTGCTCTACATTTTTGTATCTTGAATGCGTTTCATTGCCGGATAAATATTGGTCTGCGTTTTTGTATCTTGAATGCGTTTCATTGCTGGATATTGCTCTGCATTTTTATATCTTGAATGTGGTTCATTGTCCGATATATATTGCTCTACGTTTTTGTATCTTGAATGTGTTTCATTGCCGGATGTTTCTCTACGTTTTTATATCTTGAATGCGTTTCATTGTCGGATATATTGCTCTACGTTTTTTTTATCTTGATTGTGTTTTCATGGCTAGATATATTACTCTGTGATTGCCATCATTAATACTACAATAATTGCATGTTATGCCTGCGATTTGCCAATTGTTACCTAGCGAGTTTTGCCACCTATTATGCCTATGATTTTCCAATTGTCACTTGGCGAGTTGGGCCACTAGTTATGCCTGCGATTTGCCCATTTATTAACCTGACGATTTTTCCATTTAATCACTGCATCTTCATGTCTTTATTAACCTAGAAATTTTTATATTTAATATATGTGTCTTCTTGTCTCTTTTCCAGCCTTTTCATTGACCACCCTGCCCTCTACCTATGATGTAATATATCATTACATATGGTATCAGAGCTAGGTTCAACCCGCGACTTGGGATCACTATAGCTTTCGTTGATATGATATTTTATTATAATGTTGCTAATTAAGTTGACTTGTATTCATGTCGGTAATTATGGTTAGAGGATGTCGCAGAGGCAGACAACGGGGTGTTAGGGGAGGAGGCGTGATGCCTCTAGTAGCATCCATGCCTAAGGGGTCTAACCCTCAGGGAGACAAACAGGTTGTCGGGCAGAAGAAGATAGCAGTGGGTGATGTGGTTGGGCTGATGAGGTCTTTCCAGCAGATGTTTGAGGCATTGATCAACCATTTGGAAAGAAATGATTCCAGGGCATCGACAACCCCTGAGGGTCCACCGTACACTCCGGTTGGTACTGGTAGAATTCACTGTGAACTCAAGAAGGTCAAATTTCCCAAGCTCTTTGGTGTCTCGAACAACACAGCCATCGAGGCGTGGCTAGAGAATATGGCGATGTGATTTTCACTTCACGATTATACCTCCAACATGAAGGTCCACATGGCAGTCTTTCAACTGAAGGGGAGCACTCTTCTATTGTGGAAGACGCTTGTGCCACAACTAAACATTGTCGTTGAAGACGTGTCATGGGAATTGTTCGAGGAATGGTTCCGAGAGAGGTACCTATCAGACAAATTCATTGAGCGCCATATCAACTAGTTCAATTCCTTACGACAGGGTTGTCGTACGGTGACTGAGTATGAGGCCTGTTTTATGGAGCTGCTTCAGTATGCTTTGCATCCTAATACTGAGAAACTTAAGGTCAACGGGTTTGTGTTCGGCCTTAATGGGAGCATATGTGCAAAGGTTAGGATTATGATGCCTCAGACCTTGCATGATGTCGTCTAGAAGGCCCTCATAACAGAGGAGGAGCTTATTAGTGGGGGTCAAAGCAGGGCTCCAACGAGACTAGCAGGGCAGGTGTCATCTAGTGTGCTACAACATCAGACACCAACTAGACAGATGTTAGGATATCGTAGCTTCCAGAGAGGATCCACTTTCACTACACCTCGGTGACCAGTGTCTCAGTAGCAGACACCTTATCAGAGACCACAACATCAGCAACAACATCAACAACAGTTTAGGCCTATTCAACAGAATAGACCAGGATTCCAGGCCGGTGGGCTATCATCTTCTACTTCAGGTACCAGGAGTACTAGACAGAAGAAGGGGTTTTGGACATGTGGGGAGACACACTACCAGCGCGATTTCCCAGTGGAGAGGACTAGAGCATATGGATCAGTCGGACCCATTAACATGGGATATTTGGGCAAGTCCCATCGGATTCATGCAGCAATGAATAACCGCCAGGCAAAGCACCAATCGACTGTGCTCAAGACATCAGGTATCGTCACTGACCAGACACTTTGTATTTTTATAGATCTTGGTGCTACCGAGAGTTTCATTTCTGGTGCAGTGGTAAAAAGGATTAAGGTAAAGGAAGTCGAACATGATGAGTTTAGATTTGTAGAGATGGCTTCGGGAGCCAAATAGAAGGCTGTAGGAAAGGTTACGGACTATACCCTTAACCTGGGAGAGTTTGTCACCAGGGCCAACCTATACGGCACGATCTTAGGATTTTATGATGTCGTGATTGGTATGGATTGGTTGGAATCGCATGAGGCGATACTCAACTGTAAGACGAAACAATTGAGCTTGGCTGATGATGAGGGAAAAAGACGCGTGATTGTAGGACGGAACCAAGGATTTTCCCTGAGGATCATCTCTTCCCTGAAGCTACAGAAGAGCATGTGCAAGGAATGTAAGCTTTAAGCGATCCTTGCATTAAATGAGAAGGGAGTAGCGGAAGGTCTAGAACACCTTCTGGTGGTGAGGGAGTTTGCAGATGTCTTTCCAGAGGAGTTACCTAGGATGTCATCGGAGAGGGAATTAGAGTTTACCATAGACCTAAAACCGGGGACTGAACCAATAGCGAGAACGCCTTATCATATGTCGACCCTGGAGTTACAAAAGTTGAGAATGCAACTGAAGGAGTTGTTGGACCTGGGACTTATATGTTCGAGTGTGTCACCGTGGGGTGTGTCTGTTATTTTGATACGAAAGAAGGATGGGTCATGGAGGCTTTGCATTGACTACCGTCATTTGAACAAGGCAACGATCAAGAATTAGTATCCGTTGTCGAGGATTGATGATCTATTCGATCAGATGAAGGGTGCGATGGTGTTCTCAAATATCGATTTGCGATCATGGTATCACCAGTTACGGATCAAGGAGGATAACATCATTAATACCACCTTTAATATGTGGTTTGTTCATTATGAGTTTACTGTTTTACTGTTTGGACTGACAAACTCCCCAGGGGTATTATGAGTTTGATGAACGAGGTGTTCCACGAGTACTTGGACAAGTTCGTCCAAGTATTCATTGATGATATTTTGATTTACTCTCAGATGAAGGAGGAGCATGATGAGCACTTGGACTTGGTACTACAGCTTCTGCAAGAGCACAAATTGTATGGGAAGTTGTCCAAATGCTCATTTTATCAATCAAAGATTCACTACTTAGGGCATGTCATCTCCGGCAAAGGTATCATCGTGGATCCAACAAAGGTCGAGGCTATTATGGAATGGACTACACCGATGAATGTCTCGGAAGTGCATAGCTTCATGGGTTTAGCAGGATACTATCGACGATTCATTGAGGGATTTTCGAAGATAACAAATCTGATCATGAAATTGCAGAGGAAGAACAAGAAGTTTGTTTGGACCAAGAAATGCACGGAAGATTTTCAGAGGATCAAAGAGTTGTTGACAACAACACCAATACTAAAGGTCCCTGACATGGACGCATCCAAGGAAGGCTTAGGCAAAGTCTTGATGCAAGACGATCGAGTGATCGCTTACATCTTGAGGAAACAGAGAAGGCATGAGGAGAACTATGTGACGCACAATTGGGATTTGTTAGCCTTTGTTTATTCCTTGAAGGTTTGGAGACACTACCTATTTGGATAAAAAATTCAACTAAATATGGATCACTGTGGACTACATCACATATTTACGGAAAGTGGCCTGAATGTGCGACAACGGCGTTGGTCGAAACTTCTTAGTGAGTACGATTTTGAGATTTCTTACATAACAGGAATAGTGAACCGAGTGGAAAATGCATTGAGTCAGAGACCATGCATATTTTCAGTGTTGCCTCTTCAGACAAATCTACGTGAAAAGATTCTAACTTTACAGCGTGACGATGTCTGGTACAAAGAGGTCGAGGATTTTATCGGACAAAACACAATGATGATACCAAGATTTCAAGGATTTACGTTTGACGATGATGGATTATTGAGGTTTAAAAATAGATTTACGTACCACTGAATGACGAGTTGAGGAGCTTGATCCTAAACAAGGATCATAGAGTAGTATACTTGGCTCACCTGGGAGTCACGAAGATGAGGGCGGACCTTAAACCCTTATTTTTCTGAAAATGAATGAAGGCAAACATCATCAACTTTGTGGCCAGATGTCGAGAATGTCAGCAAGTAAAGGCCGAACATAGACATGTAGAAGGATTACTACAACCACAAGCTATTCCAGAATCGAAATGGGAGGTTATTTCGATGAATTTTATTGTTGGATTGCCACTGACAGCAAGGAAACATGACTCGATTTTCGTAGTAGTCGACACTCTAACGAAGAGTACTCATTTTATTCCTGTGCGTACGACGTATCAGGCACCTGACATAGCTAGAGTTTTCATCAGTGAGATTGTGAGGCTGCATGGTGTGCCTAAGAATATTATATCCGATCGAGGATCGGTGTTTACTGGACGATTTTGGACTAGTTTCCAAGAGGCCTTAGGAACCCAACTTAAATTTAGTAATGTGTATTACCCGGAGACTAACGGGAAGACCGAACGAATGAAACAGACCTTGGATGACATGTTGCGCAAGTACATGATGGACATACATGCACAACATGTATGTCCATCACATACATGAATTCTTGCCACTGGTGGAATTCGCTTATAACAACAGTTACCAAGCACCATTAAGATGGCGCCTTTCGAGTTTCTTTACGGGCGACCATATCAGACGCCTTTGAGTTGGGATCGGCTTGAGGATAGGGTCCTAGTGGGACCAGAAGCGATCTAAGAAATGGAAGAGAAAATACAAACGATAAAGCAAAGGATTAAAGAAGCGCAGGATCGACAGAAGAGTTATGTCGATGCACACCGTGTCGACCCTAGTTATGAAGTTCACGATCAAGTCTTCTTGCAGGTAAAACCACATAAGAGTTCGATCAAGTTTGGAAAGGGAGCTGAACTCTCTCCTAGGTTTGTGGGACCTTTCAGTATTGTGGAGAGGAAGGGGTCTGTGGCCTATCAACTAGCCTTGCCTGATTCTTTGAGGTGTTTGCACGATGTTTTTCATGTAGTTGTTTTGAGACATTATATTAGTGATCCTACACATGTTATTGACATAGTTACTTGTAGGTATCAGACGAGGGGGCACTCACAACTGATTCGATCCGCATCCTAGATCATCGTGTTTGACAGCTACAGTAGCGAACAGTAGATCAGGTCAAGGTCTAGTGAGACAACTATAGTCTGCACTCGGTGACCTGGGAGGACGCATATGATATGCGCCAACAATTTCCATTTTTGTTTGATAGATATACTTATGATACTGTGATACACATTATTTCAGCACTTATATACTGTGAAACTTCGAGAATAAGTTTAGACCAAGAGGAGGTGTATGTAACAGCTCGCTCTTGCGCGCACTGAGAGAACTTATTCTTTGAGGAAACTTGCTTGCAAGTGATCCGGATTATTATACTTTTGGGCATTTGATTATGATTATGAGGCGTTATGAATTGATGACATGTTATTTTGTTGTATTGAAATAGACAAGTGTTATTGACTCAGTTTTCCTGAATGTGTAGGATTTTGGACCTTGAGCATGCAGAGACATCGATGAAACCACTTGGACTCTGGACTGAGTCAGGGAGTGGACTATTTGGGTTTGGTTATTGTATATATGACATTTGTACATCTGATTAGATGATATGATTATGGATATTATTCTGACATGATTCGTTGATGATGTAGGTTGACGATAGCTTGTCGACCAGACTAACATGTGGAGTAGAGGGGTCGTGCACGACTACCAGAGACGTTGAGGGAAAGGTGTGGACAACATCCCTGCCATAGCCTACTAGCACTCCCACCGTGGCTCGAACTATAGGTTAATGATTACCTAGTTCGAGAAGACCCACAATGCCATAAGGGCCGACTACGATAGTCACTCATGATGATTCTAAGGGGTGTGCAATAAGGTGGGGGCCTTATTCCTTAGAGGCCCTTAGTCACCCACAATATCACCTGGCGGAGTATTGACTCCAGGGGTTTTGATGTCCACCAATTCAGTCAAGAGGCGAGTGGAACCCTTGGAGCACGTAGTGCGTCCTAAAGGGCATGTCACGCAAGAAAAATGAAAAGAGGTGAGTGGCACCCTTGGAGCACGTAGTGCATCCTGAAGGGCATGTCACACAAGGGAAATAGAATGGGGCGAGTGGCACCCTTGGAGCACCTAGTGCATCCTAAACGGCACATCGCATTGCTAATTAATAAATTAATGAACCTAGATGGACTTAGAATGAATAATGTGATGAGAAAGTTTTAAAACAATTTCCCTAATAAAATGTTGCACAGCCCAGGAAAATAAAGTCTAGGTCTAAGTTATACTTGTGATAAAAAAAATACCTATTTATATATAAATATAAATATAAATATAAATAAATAATGATAATCATCATTAATCATGTGACGAGTAGGGGGTAAGTAATTCAATTAATTTATAAAACTCTTTTGGGGGATAAAATTTAAAAGGGGGGAAAAGGGGAAATAATTGTTTTATCACATATGCTAATTAAAAAGGAAAAGGGGAAACATAAAAATAAATGGGAAACATAAAAAGGGGAAACACAAGAAAAAAGTAGAAAGACTAACTTAGTAAGGTATCCAACATTTAAGAACTTTCTAAATTAAACTCAACTAGTAAATTAGTAAGGGGGTAAGTCATTAAAATGTGTAAGGGAATATGGGGACACCTAGGAGCGATTCTAGGAATTCTTTTAGGTGGGTGAGGGAAATAGGAGTAATTAATTAATTAATGAAATTAATTTATGGTGCAATGAAGGGGATGGGTGACACATGTACAGGGAGGATTTTTATGAATTAAATTATTGAACAATAAATTAAATGGGATTTTGGGAAAGTAAATGACTTAGAAACTCTATATAAAAGAGGGAGGATGAGGATGATGGATCTCTTCTGTGATGCATAACGTTACGCTGCAGAAATTTAGACTTGACTGACTTAGCTTGTGGGAGTTGGGATACCCAGCTCGGTGAGGAGTGGTAGCTTTGCCTTGCGAGGCGAGATGGGAGCTAGTTGTTCTCTGGTTTAGTGTGTGTGGCCCCTTTGCAGCTAAGGGGGAAGAAGAGTACCCCTAGCGTTGGCTGATAGGTATCGGTGAAGTCTCATCGGTCGGCAAGTGGGAGCTGCATGAAGAGTGTGGGACATGACTCGGAGTGAACGACTTGGGCTATGGTACGCTTGCTTGTATTCTGCATGTTATATTATTATAAACCTTACGCCTTCATTTCTGTATTTTTAACTATGTAAAGAAGGTGTTGAACTTAGCAGTTTAATCAAGAACTTAAATTTCCTTAGCCTTGAGTTCACTGCTTGACTTGAGTCCCTTGGCAATCAATCTTTGAATGTTGTGACCATCCTATGGTTTTATTGATTTTGTGATGAGTTTTCACTTAATACTTTTCCCTTGTCCCTATCTCATCAGTCCTCGCTTGAGTAGTCGTCCAGGAGCCGGATCGACGATCATCACTTTGGTGTTAATTGACCTATAGATCCTAAAGCCCTACTTTTCTGTGCGTGGATAATGAACAAAGGATGATTTTTCCTAGTCGTCTACCCCTATTGATTGTTCTTGGTTGATTGATGATCAGTGCACCTTCTGGCGATTCAGAACCTCTTTGTCTAACTGCGTAAACTCCAAAAACCCTTGCGTCTCCTTGAAGGATTATCCTTTTTCCTTGATGGATAACCTTTGAGTTGAAGACCCAATCTCTGCGTTTTGTATCTTGAATGTGTTTCATTGTTGGATATTTCTCTGTGTTTTTATATATTGAATGTGGTTCATTGTCAAATATATATTACTCTATGTTTTTGTATCTTTAATGCATTTCATTGTTGAATATTTTCTTTGTGTTTTTATATCTTGAATGCCTTTCATTGCCAGATAAATATTGCTCTGCATTTTTATATCTTGAATACAGTTCATTGTCGGATATATATTTCTCTATGTTTCTGTATCTTCAATGCATTTCATTCCTGGATATTTGCTCTGTGTTTTTGTATCTTGAATGCATTTCATCGTCGGATAAATATTGCTTTGCGTTTTTGTATCTTGAATGTGTTTCATTGTTGGAAATTGCTCTGCATTTTTATATCTTGAATGTGTTTCATTGCCGGATATATATTGCTCTGCATTTTTGTATCTTGAATGGGTTTCATTGTTGGATGTTGCTCTGCGTTTTTATATCTTGAATGTGTTTCATTTCCAGATATATTGTTCTGCGTTTGTTTTATCCTGATTGCATTTTCATGGCTAGATATATTACTCTATGATTGCCATCATTAAGACTGCAATCGTTGCATGTTATGCATGTGTTTTTCCAATTGTTACCTGGTAATTTTGGCCACCTGTTATACCTGTGATTTGCTAATTTTCACCTGGAGAGTTGGACCACTAGTTATAACTGTGATTTTCCCATTTATTAACCTGACGATTTTGCCATTTAATCACTACATCTTCATGTCTTTATTAACCTAGCGATTTTTCTATTTAATCTATGTGTATTCTTGTCTCTTTTTCATCCTTGTCATTGACCACCCTACCCTCTGCCTGTGATGTAATGTATTGTTACACTTTTTCAAATTCATCATCAAAAAAATTCATTTTTCCCGTTATGAAAATTACTTGAAACATTTATGCAAAAATCATTTTCCCATTCATTATTATTTTGTTGATTTAGAATATTTAAAGAATCTTTTTGTTTCTAAGCAATATGAATTAAGGAAGTATACATATCTGATTTGTTTTGTTCATCTTCTTCTCTTTTCTCCTCTGTATCCAGATTCTCATTCTTTATTTGACCAAGAAGCTTCCCACAAACCCATAAATTATTCTCTATCTCCTTAGCATCAGTGAACATGTGTTCCAAAGTTGGAGACTTCATTTATTTGAGATAAAATGGCTAATCAAGATGAAATTATAATGTATAGTACGCCTTAGCAGCAGCTTCAGAAGGTCGAATATCAATAGAAAAATTGTGAAAGACATTTTCAAATCTTAGGTTGAACCTTGTAACAGTTTCATCATTTCTTCTTTTTATAGTATAAAACTTAGAAATATATTGATGATGAATTTTCTTTCATCCCATTTGTGCAAGAAAATATTATGATAACCAATCCAAGAATTAATAGAATCATTTATTAAATCTCTAAACCATCTTTTAACTTCTCCTTCCCAAGACTGAGTGAAAATTCTCATAAATACATCCTCATGTTGAATATCTAAGAAATTTGTGAAATTTTCAAAGGCTATCATGTGCTTTTCTGCTGAAATATCATCTTCTCCATTGAATCTAGGAAAATATTTGAAAATTTTGGGAGGTAAATCATGAAGGACAGATGACAACTTAAGAGGTTTATACCTATTTATAGCCCAAGGATGGATCTTTCTAGGTTGTTCATAAGGTATATTATTTTCTATAATATTTATATATAAGTCTCATTCTCAATTGATTTACAAGACTGACTATGCTTTGGAATAATAGGGATTAGGAATTTTTGTTCAAGAAAAATTTCAAAAGATACTCATACAAGTGGCTCATTATTATTTACAAAAGGTAATAATGAAGAGAGATTGTCTTCTTGAAGAACAAAAGAATAAGTTGGGGTTTCTTTTTTTAAGAAAATAAATGATATTTTGAAAGCATGACCCCCCTAATTGTACAAAAGAGAAACAAACCTTTTTTAGATGTATAAGAAAGAATAGTAAAGGACCAATCAATAGATACAAAATTTCTTGAAATGAACTTACCAATTGATACTTGATCATTTTACAATGATATTTCATTTCTTTGTCAACGGGATTCATTTCCTAGTGAAGTATTTGAAAATATGATTAGAATTACAATGGATTCAGCAGGTGAAAACTTGATTAAAAGATAAAATTGAAAATCTTATGCAACCTGTTGTTTGACTCTCATTCAATAGCAAAAATCAGATCTAATCTTTATCATACCCCATGGAAACTATTTTGAACCTTCATTCCCTGGAAATGACGCCAAAAAGATGTTGTAACTTGAGGTGGTTCTTGGCTACTTAGAAACCATGCTAAGACATCTTGAAACCTACTTTTAACCTCAAGTTGGCTCTTAGGTTTATAGGGGCCTCTCTCATTATATTTAAGAATTTTGTCTACCCACTATCACTAAGCATCAACTCTCATCATTAAGTTCAGGTGAGAGATTTGACTCAATTAAATAGAAGGATAAACATAGTTAAGAATAAAATGACAAAATACTGGGATTAAGGAACTATAAGTCTCTCAGATCAGAGGCCTAATCCATTTGGAAAGGATTCTCATCCAACAAAGCGCAAAGATGATAATGAAAGATGGAGGAAAAGGAGAAGAACATTAAATCTCAGGCTCAACAAATAGTTAGGAAGTCTTTGTTGGTTTATGATGAAGAAAGGATGAATTATTGGGCATTAGCCAATGGATCCAACAAAAGATAAATGCATGGGATGGGCATAAATTATGAATCCAACACAAAGGAATTTAAATAAAATAATTTGCAGATGTATACATGTTTCTACAAATCAATCAAACATATAAGAAAGTGGTGGTGCTCATACCCAATTCCTGTCTCCAAATTATAAATGAAAGAAAGAACATAGATGAATTAAAAGCAGCTTAATACATGAAATAGAGAATAAAACAATGCTCTATATAAATGAGAGATGAATCCAATACATTAAGTTCCCTAACTCAGAGATTTATAAAGAATGGTCCATCAGGCTCATTCCAAAAAAACACACAGTCTTCACTTGTTGTCTTAATAATCTCCTAACTTGCTCTTCCCTCTGAAGTCTCTAGCTACTTCTTCAATGCTTTAATGCTATTATGATGCCTTAAAATTTGCTATTTTCTTATATAAATCAATTATTACAAGTTTTTTTACAACAATTTCATAAGAAAAAATAGCTTATACAATTACCCCACACTATGAAACTTGTTGTAAGAAACTAATAAAAGCTTATTTAAATGGCCAATATGAACCAATATTATAGAAACCGCTATGTATAAATAGAACAAACTAATAATGATTAATCGTGCAAATGTACATTTGCATGATTAACACATAACAAGAAAATATCAGAGCGAATCTGATAGAAACCTTGTAAATTCGATCTTCTATCAGTGACAAGACTTTTGTATGATCTAACTTGATAACTAACTCGAACTTGAACTAAAACTGATAGACATTTCAACTACTATGATTTTGGCATAATAATTTTTCATCATTGCATTAGAACATGTCAACTTATATTTGGCTATGGAGTGAACCTTTTGATGATGATAACAAATATAAATGAGTGTTAAATTGAATTTATCATAATCTTCACGTACATACACCTGACTATACATGTGTCTTCATTTTGATGATATGGAGTTATAACTTGATGCAGCTTGGCGGGTTCTTTTTTCATCAGGCCACATCATATTTCTATTGGACATGTGGAAATCTCTGATTTGTTGACACATGGCATGTTCTGATTGAATGACACATGGTTGTGTATATGGAAGACATTGATTTGAAGGTGTAGGCGATACATGTGAATAATATATCACATATATTGTCAAGTCACGTGTCTTGCTTTATAAGCGAAAGGTTATTTTCTGCGGGGGGTTATTCGTGGTTTTGAAAACCACTCAAGGAGGGTTCGCAGTGGATTTAATGATTTATATGTCATATAAGTTGAAACCACTATTTGATTCCTCAAGGGGGCACACTTTTATTAAACGTCATATGGTGGGGGGGGTGGTGCATTGTGGACCGTAGATTTCATGTGATAGCGCGTGATAATCATGCATGTAACCAAACTTTATTAATACATAAAATTACAATATAAATACAAAATTTTAAAATTTTAAAACCAAATTTAAAACTAAAACTATATATCAAAACTACATTATATTAAAATTAATACAAAAGTGTGATAAAACTAAACTAAAGTTAAGATTTATTGAACACTATTATTTACAAAATATTTTAATCTAAAATAAATAAAACCTAAGATTAAATCAAATATAACAATTAAAAACAACCTATTTACCTAGTTAACACCTACTTAAAATTAATTAACATAAAATTTTATTTTTTTATTAAAAAAATAGATAATATTACAACAAGTATAATGGATTACAATACTAATCACTTAATATTATTAGATCGAAGGGTAATTTATGAACGACATTCATGGCATCCTCTCTATGTATCGATCATCCTCTCAAACTCAAAGACAAAGAATAATAGCATAGGAGAAGGAATACCACCAACAAAACTTCATATGATTTGCATATAAAATGGCAAGAATCCATTCCCCTCCTCCAAGTATGATTATTATCAGGGATAATTTTAAGGATGAAAATTTATATTAAAATGTAGAAACATGGGTTAATGTTACTATTCCTTAATATGCAAAATGTAAAATGTTTGCCGATAGTTTTGTAAAAATGCTCAAATTTCTAAGGATTTTATATAGTTTCTGTAAAATTGTGGTATTTTTAAAGTAAAATAATTTTATTCTATGGAATTTTGGCAAATCCTTTTTTAGAAAAAACGGAAATTGGCGAATATGTTTTTGTGAAAACCATGGGAAATTAGCCCGTTAGCTAAAGTTAGCCCATAAAACCAAATCTATGATTATTACATTTTAATATACGTTGTGAGGTGTGTGCAATGCTATGTGAACAACTTATCATATTTCATATACTTCCTAGCATGGGATTACAATAATGGGCTTAATGTTATGTTATGGGAATGGATTATTCTACACTTTATGTTAGTATTTGGTCGTGGAAGAGATCATTCCTTTCTACTCTTTTAAAACATTGATTTGATTTGGTCTTTCAAGGTCCAAGTTACACCCTAATTTCTTTGAAGAGACAGAAGCAATTATTAATTAAGGGATAGCCACATGTGAAGTTTAAGAATTATGAGAACCTTTTCTATATTTCATGTATTGGGAGGGGAGCTTTCTACTATGTGATATGTAATAGAGCGAGAGAGTTACCAAAGTGAATATTATCATCTCTTTCTAAACTCAATATATGTCTTTTTAAATAATGACAAGTTTTAAAAGACTTAAGTGATGATGATGATGATTAACATCCACTGAGACCAATTGATCTTGGACCTTAATAAGGTAAGAGATTACTTCGATTTCTTTAAAATTTTATTTCTATGCTAAAAAATCATTGAGAGAAGCATTCCAAGATCACCATAGTTTTGATGACTTAGGAGGTTAGGAAGGTTTGTATTGTGGAATATATTTTAAAATTGGGATCTAATATGGGTATATGTAGGGAAATCTAAGAGGAATTGTTTTTCATCTTCTACATGCTTAGTGTCACAAAGATGATAGATTATTTCATCCCATGTTGTTTTGGGAGGTGTCCAATGCCCAATTTCACTATGCAGCTCATGAGAGTTTGTTCTTATTTTAGCAATGTCGATTTTCTTCTTTGCACTTCTCAAAACTGAGAGGTAATTTTGATCTTTTAAATTAGGATTGACCACCTTCTTGTAGTATCTTAATTTCCTTTTATCCACTAATTATTTATCACACCACATATTCTCCTCAAATTTAGAAGTGATATTATTTGTAATATTATAGATATTATGCATGATGGCTTCTTCTTGTATTCCTCAATGATTTAACCAAGTTTTGGCATCTTTATGCCATCCTTGCTTGAGTTGCTTGTGGTTTTGGCTAGAGTTTGAAGCAATTTTGGGGGGGATCCTATTATCCATGTTGTTTATCTTGTTCTTGTACATTAGGTATCTGATCATAGCAATTCTCTCAATGGAGGAAATACTTTCTTCTATGAGGAGGATATGATAGGGTGCATTTCCCTTAATTTTGAGATTATAAGTTATAAAATTATTTTGGATTTGTTCTATCTTTCTTTGGGATTCTCTAGATATACTAAAACCCTAAACTTCACATCCATATAAGATAATTGGAGTGATGAGAGTGTGAAAGAGAAGCTTTCTTTAATCCCAAAGCCAAAGGTCTGCTGATTTACAATTATTTTTGACCTCATAATAATCTTTCCACCCTCCATTTAGGACTGTATCCCCTTTTCAACACTATAGTTTCAATTGAGCTTGTGGTGGATATTGAGCTTGTGAAAGAGTGAGTTTACCTAATACAAAATTTTTAAAGTATTTTTAATTTATCATACCCCGAACATCTTTTCTAAATTTGTTCCAAGGAGTGCATCCCTTTAAAGCATGAATTATAGGCCAAGAGTGAGGGGAAGAATATGTGTTGGGGGTTCCAAAGAAGCAACCCACCAAACATCATGTTTCGTTATCCAAGCTCGAGATGTCATATAGGGAGTGCTTCTCCTACTCTTTGAGCCATATCCGTAATGGAGCTAAGTCCAACCGACAACAAAACTTCTCTTCACCTTGAATGTTATCATCCCAAAAGTCAATTGCTTTCCCACTACCAAGAATCCAAGTCAACTTTGCTCGAATGACAGGGATTGTTGCCTTGAGTAGCTTATGAATTGAAGAGCCCCTCATTTCCTTAAGTGGATATTCAAAACATTTGTGTTGGGTTTCTTTAAAATATTTATTCAATACGACCTTTTTATACCACACTAAGTTGTCCAAGATCATTTTCCACAAAAGTTATCTTATACAACATTTATTACTTTGTTGCGAGATGCATCTTGTTTACCTTCATTTAAATTCTATAACTAATCTATTATATTTTTATATATTTACCAGGTACATATTTTTTACCTTCATTTAAATTCTATCACTAATCTATTATATCTTTATATATTCACTTTATATTCGTATATTTAAATATTCACTTATTTTGATGTCGTAATATAATGTGTAATGATATTTACATAAATTTAAAAGGCCCATATAAGATGAATAACACCTGCTCTATAAGCATTATGTCTTTGTTAGAGATATTAGAGTAGTTATGTTATCTTTTTCAGTTTACATAATTTAAAAAAAATAATATTTATTTATAATTACTTAAACGATAACATCCTCGAAATAAAAAATAACCAAACTAGAAATCAAATTGTGAGTCTTCTGACACGTAGATTTTCCACATAGATATCACACCTTTATTGAAACCAAACTAGAAATCAAATTGTAAGTCTTCTAACACGTAGATTTTCCACATAGATTTTCCTAAACATTGTAGGATGCTACCTTTATTGAGAATCTACAACAAGACACTCCATCTCATTTTCACCATTCATGCCAACAATGTTTGGACTAAGTTTTACAC